>VYYJ01000005.1:0-254389 GCA_021029165.1 Cyphoderus albinus | reverse complement strand
AGTGAACTGACTTTTTGGACGCACACAAATACAAACAAATTCAAATCATTTCTTAAAACCCAAATTATCTCAAACATGAACACGAATACAAAGTCAAGTGAAATCTATTGCCACACTATTGAAATGTTAATTGTTAGTATTTTATATGCCAAAGAACTGAGGATCCCTTTTTATTTCCCGTGGCGATAGCAAATGTTTGAAATGCAAAACCCTAAAACATTTTGAAAATTGTTTAATGAGCAGTTGTAGAGGTATCTGGCGTCCTCTTCGGGATGCCCTAAAAATAGAGAGGCGGAGTCGACTGTGGTATCTGATGTGTAATTGTTAGCCGGTCCCTTTATTGCTGCACTAATTTAATTCAACATAAAAAGATGGCTCGTGATAAAATTACATGTGTACTTATTTAACTATGCATGTAAATGTGTGCAGTTTTCATTTTCTAAAAAAAATGTGCTGCCACTTTTGGCAAGGTTCTGGAGCGTCTCTCGTAAAAGTTTATTTAGTAGTACAGGAGTACACAACTGGTGTACTCATTCAACTTTTTATCACATAGCTTTGTACCTTGTAAAATTTCTTCAATGAGCAGTTGTAAAATGGGGAAATGAGGCAAATGAATCAAATTATCTTTGTTTTCATACTTGTATATACTCGAGCTCGTTTTACGATTTGTAAATGATATCTGGAGAAATGTCACGCTGTATTTGGGTATGTTAGTCAGCTTTTTGTAGAATTATTGTGGTCGTAACATTTGAACAAGGTGAACAGTGCGTATAAAGCGTTTTAGATAATTCAACACGCAGTACGAGCTGAGTACTCCCATTCCTTTCATTTTTCGACGACATGCTTCGAAACACTTTATACTCAGTGTTCTTATGATTACAATTTTTGGAACATGTACAGTGCTAAATAAAAATGAATGTATAATACAATATCAATCTAAAGGTAAGAAGTTAAATGCTGTATCAGTATGCATATGTTGTATCAACCACTGTTTTATCGTTTTCCACTTTACCTGGACATCTTCGAATGAAATACGAGAATTTTGTTGCATTTTTTCTCCTGGTGTTAGAACATGGTAGAAAATTATAAGGGTCACGTCACTTTTGGTTTCAGGCTAGGGTGGTACACTTATCTTCCATGAAAGGATGCAGAAACCAACAGTGAGAGAGTGAAGAACATAAAAAACCATAGAACCAGCAAAGTTTAGGAAATAGTGCAAGGCAGCGGTTTGAAATTTAAAAACAAGCAAGAAGTGTCTGAGAAAAGAAGAGGGCCAGAACGAAACAGTGAAATAAAGAATGCGACGGTGGTTGTTGGTTGAGACCATGGATACAATTCCGTTTGTATACACAAAGTGGTAAAAAATAAGGAGAACTGGCGAGGAAGAAAACTCTTTTGCATCATTTTTGAGACATATTAGACCTCCCGAGATGACCTCCAGGGGGTTATCTTGACTACCACACCCCTTCCGTATTCCGTTCGCTTCTTTTATAAGATTCCTTATTTTTCAGCTCTTCTGCTTATTTGCATAATGTTTTTTTTTCATATTGAGCAACGACTTTGCAGATGGACACACGTATGCGCATTGATTCTTCCTCCATAGTTAATACTCCCATTAAAGCGCCTTTTTTACCAACTTTTATTTTTTAGAGTTAACCGATGATTTGCTGATCGATTATATAATCGAAATGGACTGTAAACGTGCCAATTCCATTCCTCTTTATAAAAAACAAATTCTTCTTTTCATTGTTGCGGACCTTCTTTTCAACCAACCGCAATGAACAGTTCTCCTATTTGGAAATACTCCCCATTAACTTTTCAACTTATCATTTTCTTTGGCTTGTAAGTTTGTCATTTTAAAAAGCTTGATGTGTTTCTTTAAGAAGGCAAATATTGTAAAAAATGTTAGTGGGTTTAACTCGCAATCACTTCGACATGTCAATTATTTCGCCTACGTTGCCCCTAACAATATTTTTCCGTGGTTAGTACAATTCCGTAAAAATAGAAGGATTTGAGCGGAATTTGTTTTAATTAACACAGGCATAGACAAGGGCCACGCCCTTTCATTAGGAACTTATCTAGAATATTATTAACTCATTTGAGCTAATAATCACGAGCATGAGCATTTCAAAGGAATTTCACTTCATAAACAATGTGCGGATTTTGTGTCAATTATGACATACACAACAGCGAAATGCCAACAAAGCACACGTATCAGTTAGCACTTCATCAAAGAAAGTAAGTAATAATTATGAATGATGAATAACATGATAACATGTGCTTCTACAACATGTTTTAAAAACACAGACAGAAATCTGAGCTGTCTTATTATAAAACAAAGCAAAACAATGATACATGCCTTTTATTATCACCAGTTACGTAGTACCATTATTGTATATCTCTAGACTCTAATACGTACATGCTACGGTGAATTCCTGGTAAACATTTTTGCTCACGGGATTGCATGCCTGGCATTTGATAAAAATGAATTCCTCAAATGATTGGTTTATCAGCGTGTTGTAAACAGGCACGAGCTACTGGAAAACGGAGGAAATTATGATAATATTGATGTAATCAACACGCACTGCTTTGCGTCAGAGGTTTGCGATTATGATATCAAAAATATACCTGATGTAAATTACGTGCTTGACTAAAATGTAAACTTTACTTTGTGTAAATACATATTATTTTGTACAATTTTTAAAGATATCTTTCCTTCTTGTGAAACCTAAAGTACACAGAAATTCCGCTCGCAACGTCTCTCTTGTCAATATAGTATTTCATGGTTCAAGCATCATGCGCACATGCGCTTAATAAAAATAGAAAATCGAATCAAGCCGTTTGTTAAAATTTGATGAAAAAAACTATAATGCCTTCCTCATATGATTTATCTGTACTAGCAAATGCAGCATTACAAATTCTTTTAAACTGCTTAGGAATTAGGAGGGCCTCTGTAAACCTCCTGGACTGAAATGTGTGATATTTGTGAGAAAGCATTATGCAGAATAATATTTATTTTACGTGAATACCAATTTCTCCAAGAAGATTCATCTCTCACCATCTGCTTGTACTAACAACTGAATTTACGAATTACTACAAACCTTCTATAGAACTGTCAGTCAGCAAGATTTTTAATATGACCTGCTACTCGAAAGAAGTGGCACTGGGAAAGATTCTTCACCAACGTGTTGATCACTATTATCATGATTATCATCATTCATTCGTAGTCAGAGCCACCATTCCGGTTTTACTTACACAGTTAATTTACACTCCATCCTCTGTTCCTTCTATTACTTTTACATAAGTGGAAGTGGTGACGTGATAATGGTGGCAGTAACCGTTCTCTTTAAGATTAAAATAATAATAATAATAGTAATAATGCACTTGTGAGTGCCTAGGTATCATCGGTGTTTTGATTTCTGTTAGTGTTTTTGCAAAAAAAAATGTTTTCCAAAGATAACAATATACTAATATACAGAATAATTAGTAAGTATATTGAAAACTGCATTCAGGTTAGTGGTCAGTGGTCCTGTCATTTGATTGGCAGATACATGCCGAATTGCCGAATATTTGAAAATGCCGAACTCATTGAATAACCAATTTGAGTCCAGACGTCAGACCAGTACATGATTGATTGCTAGAAAGGAAGAGAAGGGTGGCCTTTCAATTGCACCCGTACAAGTGTTCATTTATTTTCATTACACTATAATTAAAATATGCATTCAGTTGGATGCCGACAACTGTAATTCCGCCAAGACTGGCCAAAATGAAACACTTTGCGCATAGTAGTAAACATACGTATTTTAAAACATACATTTCCAGTAGGATTAATGAGTTTGTAAATGTTATTATTCTAAAGCTGATTGATGACTTGATCGACATTGTAAGGGCAAGGCGTATCACCACTGACACAATCTGTCCATTTAAACTTATGCTCACTTGGCTTCGGGCTTGGTAACGTATTTCAAAAATTATGACGTTGCGTCTGTTTCGAAATGTCTGGATGTCAAGAATCATACTCAAATTGAAATAAAGGTTAGTTAGAGTTAATTCACCAGCTCCTTTGTCACTGCTACACACAGGAATACAAAAAGAAACCTTAGAAGTGGTTTAGTTGGAGAGATGATGATTTTTAAAACAGTTTGAAATGAAATGAGTGTCCATTTTTGAACACATTTGCATACCTACATCATTGTTTGTTGTTATTCTCAGAAAGAATTCATGTTTTAAAAATATTAGCATTAACAAATGGTCACCGTGGTCCTTGGAAAGCTTCAATTTCGTCTACCCGTAAAGTTGAGAATCTAAGGAGTTACAGTTGGACATGGCGGAGGGCAGTGGCTTGTAGCTTTGTACAAAGACAACTGCATGAGATTGGTATGGAAACTGTTTAAGTTTAACGCTTAAATCCTCTAGCAAGTGGGCTTAAATGAATAGGAATAGGAAATAGCGCGTCATAGCAAACAACATCCATTCGTGCGTTATACAGAAAAAAACTTCTCGTTTTTCCTTTTCTCTCCCTTTCTCTGTGCAGCATTATCGAAGTTGTTATATGATCTCTTGTGACCAAATTTCATGCAAATAAGGGTGGAACCCGCTTTCTCACGGTGCAACACACGAACGAGCTCATCGGTTTGTTCCGTGATGAACGTTTGTGATTTTTTGAAAAAAATTCTGTAGTCAGTCGTCAGTCATTCTGCTTCTAACAACACAACTAATCTCCTACTCACACGAGATAAGCATAAAGCAACTCGTGATGATGAACAGTCCATCAAAAGTTTGAGTGAGTTAAATTTCATTCCGGCTTTACAAACAGAGGAGGTTTCCCTTCCTGTTCATTTTGTACCAAAAATCATGAAGACAGAAAGATTTTAAAGGGGAACATTACGCGTGTTTCACTCGTATTCAAACACTTTATTATAACAGTTGTAATGTTAATTTGTCAAAGTTTGGAGAGAGGGGCATCGGTTGAGTAGAAATATGCAAATCAAACTTTCTCAGAAATGATTTAAGTTTAAATAATAGCAGTGTCATTTGGACAAATTGCAAATGAATGCTTCAACTTAATAAATAATCTATCCTGTACTGTACTCCATTAGAAACTTTTCAACTACTTTTCATAAAGAAAATAGTGAAAGCAGAAATGTGACGTATTTAATTCAATTTTCCTCTCAAGTATTTCCAATATACAAGTAATGTGTCCGACAGGTAAAGTCATAAATTTTGAATGAAAAATGATGCTTAAGATCTTACTAAAGTAATCGTTACAACATTGTTAACATGTTTTTAATTTTATCTTCAATTAAAATATATAAGAATTATTATTGTAATATTAAACCCTCTATGATTACTACCTGTTTTATGTTTGCTCGCCCTACTGCCTTCCGTTATTCGCAATGCCAAGTAAAAATATTTTTTTTTACATATTCAAAGCTTTCCGTCCAACATCTAGAGAACCGTCAAACGTTGCGCTCTGTTTTTTTTTGCGTCAGATTATAATCGGCGGTACTCAAACGTAAACATTAATGATTGACTTCGTGTAAATGGTTAAAAAGCTTTTCGAGACGGACAACAGAAATAATTAAAGGACATATGACCAAATGCAAATAAATATTAAATGAGTATCGTGAAATGCTAATTGAGAGAAGCCCTTCCCTTCGGACTGCATACAGGACAGTGTAAAAACTTTTTTAAACGTTTTTTAAGACAAATAATGAGTTTGCCGACGAGAACTAACCTGCTTTCCGCTTAATTAATTTAAATTAATTGCATCTAAACTTCCAATAAGAAGGTTGCTTGTCAAGCGGAACCATTGCAAGGTGGACCAGTTCCTCATTCGGCATAGCAAACAGCTCAAATGTGGTTTAAGTTAACATCGAATTGAAGTGGTGACGGACCTCATTGTGTTTAGTAGAGACAGCTTTTGTAGTGGGGAATTAGATATTATGCATTTCGTTTTCCTTTGAAACATTTATCTTGTAAGTTGACCCATTACGGATCAAACATGACCGATCATAATCTTGTGAAGGAATTTTTTTTAATAGTGCAGTTGCATAGTCCGCACCAATCTAGTGCATGCTGCAAGAATTAAAGCATTGCATCCGACTCAAAAAGTGAGGCAAAGCAACCTCCATATTAATGAAGCAGCTTGTTGATATTAGTAACTGTAATTACCACAGATTATCTGATTGCATCAATTGCATGTTTGTTCGCCGAAAGTTTTTACTCTGTAATTGATCCTGTAGTTTTACATGGCGGGCACCATTCATCAATCTGCTATTAAAAGGATGCCAGAGAAATTAAAACAGGACAGGTTTGTATCGAGTGGAACCGTCTTATCTGGTGGGTAAGTATTGGATCGCCGTAAGTGTTCTATTAAACGGCTGGCCCCTTTTCTCCATCGGGTTGAGAGAAAAAAGTTTGAATTACTTTTGTCGCCAGGTGAATATTGGCAAAGCAATCGATAAACGCAATATTCACGTTTTGAAGTATTGATTTATTTTATTGGATATGAGGCCTAAATCAATCATAACATAAACTCTATGAATAAATGTGTAGAATCGGTTCGTGAATTAAATGATTTGCGATTTTGATGGTAACTTTAATTAGAAACATTATCACCTAATCCATCAAAATTCACACACTTTCTCGCAAAACGTATTGGTCACGACTCACGAGTCACGACGAGTTGATGAGTTGTAGTTATACACTCCGGGTCCACAGTATAAAAAAATACGAAGGCAGGAAATTGTGAGTTAGAATGGTTGATGGTCCTGTCATCACCTCATTGAAACAAATAATCTGAAAGTCTGACAAACATTACGGTGCGATTGAGGGATTCACCCAGTGGGTAGTTGTTAAACTACATCTTAATATAACAATTACCTGAGCGAAAGAGGAAACAAATATTAATGGCAAATGGCAATCGAATGAACACACAGTGTCAGTTATGAAAGTGTTCCAGAGAACTCTGTGAAATTAACCATGCCCACAACATAACACGAGGCAAAATTTTACCTCTTCAAGAAATTTCATGCTGCAGCGTATTTTATCCCGCAGGGAAACTAATGGAGTTTACCTGGTAATGGCCCTATTTTCATTACGCACATTAAGCTTTCGAAGAAGGGGTACAACTTCAAGATATAATCTTTTTAGAGAGTCGATAAAGCGAAAAGCTGTTGCGCCGGGTCTTCTTGTGTAGCAGCACCACTTACGCATTTTCCTGTTTAAAACAAATTGATGTTGTTGGAGATTTGAGGGAAATGAGAATGAAGACCACCACCAGTCAATGTCATTTAATCACTGTTCGCGTAATAGCCTTACACACTTCACGGTTCATCATTTTAAAAACAATGAAATGGGTACTTTTTCTTTCGTTTGTGTTTCCTCCGTTTTATTAATGGTATTGAAATATGTTCATAGAAAATTAATTTTTAGGTTACTCACACTACTACATCCCCAAAGCCCACCACATTGAGCACTGGGCTTTCTTTCACACATGAAACCTGGAATTATATCTATTTCATAACGAAATTTTCGTTTCAAGCTTTGTTTGTTAGATGAGCCGCGAGCCACCTCAAACAATAGGCACACAGTCCTTCAAGAAGTATTCCTTCTGTATATTAACATGTTACTAATTTTCTTCGAATTTGTAGTCAGGACACGAGTGCTGATGCTTATAATAGGTTTTTCAACATTTCATCTTGCTGTTTTCCATGAGCTTCTAATATGGCCACTTCAGTTTACTTAACATTTTCATTGAAGCAGGAATTTCAATTTCGTGGCAGTTAATTCCCTTGTTCAAATGAAATTTAGACAATTTTGTTTAACGCAGTGTGCTCACTTTTTGTTACATGATTGAATTGGATAAATAAGAGGAAAACTGAAATGAAAATGGGTGTAAAAAGAGACTGACTGTATGAGGGGTTAAAAAAAGCCTTTTATTACTTTTTTACCACCACAATCTCTATTTCCACTCTCGATGTGGCTGAGGACGCCTGAACTATGGTTTTAATTGTCTACTCCACACATACGCATTATCTCTACGGAGAAACCAAACTCATCGCACTAGCGAAATTAATGCGTTTAAATTGAATACAATAAATTTTCTCATATTTAAATTAATGCAGATGTAGCATCCCTTGTGTGCGTTTAAGTATATGTATTTATATGTTTTAAAGAGAGTAAAGATCTGCGAATTCGTCACCTATACATTATATAAATTATAAATGTTATAAATATTTCTTGTATGTATTATTATTGCGAAATTGACCATTTTACTATTTCGAATTTCTTAATTTTGAACAATGATCGAATATTGATCATGAAAGACCCGGTTTTTGTACAATACTACAATAGATAATGTAGTAAATAGTATTGAAGACGAACAGAATTCATGCACATTTAGAGAAAGGTCTATAAATTATACAACGATTTATTAAACTCTCAAGAGCAGTTTTTATTGAGTATTTACGTATCTATTATATTATATATTTATTATATCATAATATTTATATAGACATGCAAATTATTGTATATCATCTCTATACGTATCATCAGTGGCGTCGGAACTAGGTGAATGGGGAATGTATTGTTGTTGGACTTTCTACAACCGCACCTGCTTTCCTTGTGAAATTGGAAGAATAATTACAATTTAAGCTGTCATTTACAAACTATCAAGGGAGTTTCAACTGAACTTTTGTGAAATACGGATTCGTTTCACAGATAAACCTTGTATTCTTCCTTGCCATATTGTATTAACATTTAGACGCGCTTTGAACAAAATTACGACCCTGGGCATTATTGACGACCTGGGTGTCCATATAATTGTGTATTATTCACATGAATCTAAGATTGAATTTTAGAATGGATCAAGTTTGTGAAAATTAAAGAAACATGAGTGTTCTGCATAGCTTCGCATAATTTACGTTAGTTTTCAGAAACAAGGTAGTATGGCTCACCATGAGGTACTGATAAATAAATATGATGCTACTTTGTTTTTCCCAAATGCAGATGAAGTAAAATCAATAAAATTTATGCGCAAAGTATAGTAAATTTATGAATACAGCAAAATTCATATTACCATTTCATCTAATATTTCTCAAACAATGAGAGGGAGTCATGTCATGGGAAGCGTTGATGGATACGAAAAAATTACAACATTTTACGAGCATGTAATCATTGTATGACCATTGTTTTATGTGTTTAACGAAATTTAACAAATGACCCTTTATACTTTACTTCACGGCGATGCATACCGTGAATATTATACTCACAGCTTCCTGACTTTACTACTTCAACAAAAATGTGGTGGCTGCATGAAGCAGTTAGGTGTCCCTTGTCGTGTTACCTACTCACCTTTTTTATTTCACCTGAATGGTCACTTCATATTTGAATTACTGGCTAGTTATAAAAAGACTGCTGCAACTTGTGGCTATGTCGACCGGAGTTGTAAGCTGAAATAAGTGTTTACTTACAGTAAGTCTTAGAGGTCAAATGGGAAACTCATAAACATAAATTGTATTCAAATGTAAAAAGAGAATAAGCAGGAAACACTGCTCCACTGACTTGAAATAATACATACCTAGTTACCTTAATATTCTTGTTTGCCAACAACAGCAGATGCTAAACTCCACGGGAGCATGTCATAAAATTCTTGCGAGATTTCTGTGATAGCCATTACGCAACCATAGAAAAATGGAAGAAATTCTTATCAATGAAGCCACACGTTGAACGTCCAAGGCAATCCAACATTTAGAAGAATTTTCAAGATATGCAAAGTAGGATGATGAGTTCAGTCAAGCTGAGTTATTTTGGTCTGGACTAAATCTCAATCACACTCAACAAAAATGAAAGAAAGCTCCACATGGTAAAGTCCGACGAAACCTACTTCAAAAGAATGCATATATTTATGTAATTTGGGACCGGATAATTAGCGAGGGCGCTTTCCATTAAGGATTCTTGTTCGAGTATTTCAGTTTTACTTCAAAAGAAGAATGCCCTCCGATAAATTTGTAATCAGGATCAGTGTATTTATTTTATTTTCCTCCTCTTATTATTTTTTATCGGTTGTGAACATGCTACTGAACTGTTTCAAAAAGAAACTAAGAAACTACCAATTTTTCACAACACGCTTGAAAGTACAACTTGTAACCGTTAATGTTTTAAGTCATGTCATCTAATATATTTCTTTATTTGAACTCTGGCTTTCCATTCTCAGATCAAAATTGCGATAGAATAAACTTACTCTACTAGTATACGTAAGCTACTTAACCTTCATAAAGCTTTGGTAATTTTTTACTCACACAAATTTAACAATAAACTGGCAAGGAATTTCAAAAGACCTACAGTGCCTGTGCTGCATATGCTTCATCTTCTGCCACTTGATCTGATTTACTTTCAAGATCATAAATTCCCATAGAAACTTCATTAATGTTTTCTACTTCATTCCGTAAGATTGCGAGAAACTTGGAAGCTTCGTCTTCCATTATCACTCTAGCATCGTAGGACAGCATCAACTTTGAAGTAGACAGTGACTTTCCATCTTCATCTGGAATGAATTGAAAAGAGCGTTAAGACAGTTTGAAACTCTCAAATCGGAAAATCATAATTTATTTGGTTACCGAGTTCCACTGAGGTTCCACCAACCGCGAGAATGCCGCATTGTGGTGGATTGATGATTGCGGAAAAACTATCGACACCGTACATTCCTAGGTTGGATATACTACAATTGTGCCACAAAATGCTCATTTATCAAATGATCAAAGTCACTGGGCAATGGGCAATTGATTGATAAATATCAACAAATAATACCAAAAGGTTCCTCCGATGAATTCGTGTGGCTGCAGCTTTCCTGCTCTGGCCTTTCCGGCTAATAATCGCACATTGTCAGCGATGGAAACAACGTCTCTAGAGCCAGAGTTTGTCACAATTGGAGTAATGAGACCGGTGGGTGTCGCAACAGCAATTGATATGTCTATTTGACCTTTCTGGACAGGCTGTCAGAACAAAAATTTAATAACTATGAAGCTGCATTCTCTTCTCCATAATCTTATTAATGGTACTCTCACACTCACCGTTGCACCTTCCCAAACAACGTTAACATTGGGACATCGCGACAACGCGTTCGCCGTACACTTGATTATCAGGTCATTTACAGATAGTTTTAGGCCAGCAGATTTTAATACCTTGCGGAAACCTATCAATCTGTTCACGTTACACTGTACAGTACCATACGCATGCGGAATCGTAGACTAAAACAAATCAAATAAAAATTGTTCCAATGGCTTGAATTACATTGAACTTGGGCATTTGCTTTAAAATTCATAGTACGACAAATACGGTACTCACTTTCGACTCAACTAGACGCTTGGCAATAGTTTTTCTCATACTAGTGAGGTCGATGTCCACGTATGTGGCAGGTCCTGTGTGACCCCTCGATCTTATCATTCTGGTGGGTGTTGATGTTGAGGTAGGAGCTGGAGTTGAAACTGAAAGGTGTTACAGAAATGTCTTAAATTTGTAATTTATATTAATTTGGTAGATTTCATTTCGCTTTCAAATGTTTGCAATACACAGAGCCTTACGCGTACCTGAAGGAACTGGGCTAATTTTATTGTTTTCAACATGCTTCAGGACGTCACCTTTAGTAAGTGTTCCATGTGGGCCTGTGGCGAGGACATTACTTGAATCCAATCCGTAATGTCTCAAATAATTTTTTACAGCTGGACCCACTAATCGTTTAGAACCTTGTGATGATGTCGAAGATGAAACTAGAGCAGCAGTCGGAGTAGGAGCAGCATCCGCTGCTGCTGGAGGAGACTCCGCGTCTGGAGGTATTTCAACGGATTGCCAATCGTCACCTTCTTCAACTGTCAATGCAATCAACGTTCCAACTTTCACATCGGGTGTATTTTCAGGAACCTGTAAAAAATCCCAGAACTTGCTTTAAACTTTTGGCTTGTTGCGGTGTGTGTATAAAATGACTGGTAGTGTATAATTAAAATTAGCAATTAGCAAATATTAGTTAGTGTATGTATGTATATTGATTAAAAATAAAATACCAAAATCTTTGCAAGTATTCCTTCTTCGTCAATCTCCATTGACACGACAGCTTTGTCAGTTTGAATCTCACACAAAACATCACCAGGGGAAATTTTATCACCTTCCTTTTTATTCCATTTTACAATTGTTCCCTCGGTCATTGTAGGCGACAACGATGGCATTTTAACAGGAAGTGTGTCTATACAGTGGTAAGAGACTCTTATAAAAACTTACTTCATAGGGTTGTAATAAATGAGCGGAACAAACTATTACCATCCAATCTCTGAGTAGTTTTGAGACCTCTCGACCAAAGGAGATCGAGTTGACGTGGAGACATAAATCTTGGATAGCGATGAATACATGTGATTCGGCAAAGGATGGAGTCTGATGTCCGAGATTTGGAAAAATAATGCATTAAATTCGTGCGTTGAAGGATGTTTGCCATGATGGAGATTGGAGAGTTGGTCTACGAATTTTGACTAGTGGAAACAATTACTGAAAGTAAACAAAATTCCAACACTTTTCACATTTGAAGATTTTCCTTTTCAGATTTTACACAATTCTATTAAGTGATTATCATAGGAGGTTACGAACATATTGCGATATCTGTCTTTTTCTCTCTCTCTCTCTTTCTAGATAATTATGAGTAATTAAATCGTTTAAAAAGTAACAAAGTTTTTACCTGATTAATTTTGTGACGAGGAACGGAGCCGCTTTTCGTCTGCGAAATCGTGCTCCAAATATTATTCCGATTGACTATTTTGTCAAATAAAGATTGAAATAATTATATTATAAAAGTATGATGTATGATGATACGACGAATCATCTGCTCACATCATCGCACGTTTGCGGTGTTCACGCAATCATGCAATGCATCATGCATGCAGCATGATGTTGAACTCGTGAAATTATGAAGAGTTCCTCGTTCTGAATTAGAGATAGATGGTCATGGCACTGCCCAATGTCATATGTTCTCGACTCAAAAATACAAGGAAAAATTGAACCAAAATCAAGACCTTAGTTACGGCATTTTTCTACTGAACGAAAACGATGCGAGCGACACTTTTCTAGAGTCGTTGGCGTTGAGATCGTTTTGGGCAGCGGAGAAAGGACGAAACTATCTAGGTCTGTTGCTTTTGCTTCATTACGCCGACAGCCGTCACTCTTCAATCCATGAGCAGTATAGCAGCAGTAAGTAGCATTACTCAAATAGTCGGTTTTTACCTTTTTACTTTACAAATGGAAATGCTCTTCTCTGCTTTACCCACAACTTCACACCATAAAAGAAAGGCTGAGCGGGCTAAGGCAGATCATCTGTGTAGCTATTTAGATAAATGACAAATAAATAATATTTGTGTCAATCTGTCAAACTCAGACGATTTTGTGTTCCTTTGTTACATTACGTATCATTTTTAATAAGTACAGTATAGAAACTTAACTACTTTACTTCTAGTTAAATAAAAATATGAGTTCCAGTGAATTGAGAAATGGATTTTCGCCAAATTATTTTTCACTTGAAGACATCCTTGCGTCCCAAAACCGTGTCCCTTGCAGGGCACTCGTCAACATTAAGAAATTAGGTAAGTCCCTACAATGTATAATGCGTATAGTTACATAATATTGTAAGTTATTAATTAAAATTACCAATTAAAATTAAAGCAAGGCGACATTTACATTGATAGTAATTTACTTAATATTCAATATTTTGTTTGTTTTATCAATACTTCACACGTCATATGGATGCAGGTCATGAATCACAAAATCTCACTGCTGGAAGTCAATTTGAGCTTCCCCTGTGGGCGGCGCGGAGGATGAGCGTGAAAACTGAACGTCATGATCCTTTCGTCAGTGCGTCACTGCCAAAGTTTTTCAATGAAAAGTTTCGGTATAATATGAAAAATATATAAATGTATTAACTTCCTTATCCTGTAATTTTCTTTATGATTGAATTTCAATTTGTTGTCAATTCATTTATTTAATTTCAACTCTTTTTCAGAGAGGTTATGAAGGCTGACCCCTCAGTGCTTGACCTAAACAAGATGGGAGGTCCCCAGTTTTACCAGACTGGTCTCCAGTTGTGTGCATTACCGTTACCCGAGGAAGCTGATGCTGAAGCTAAAGCTGATATGGAAGACCTCGCCGTGCTTTTGACTGACGTCCTCTCAAAGAGACTCGTAGCAATGACGGATTCTTACTCGTTGCAGCGCCAAATGAAATCAACGGATGAAATTCAAGCCACCGGTTCGAGTAGTCACTTTGGAAACGCCCTCCGACCTAATCAAATGGATGCACTGGAGGCGCAGCTCTATGGCGATTCAAAGCGGTCGTCGGAACAGTTAGAAAAGTGGTTGAAAGGTTGAATAAATTTATACTTATAAATGGGGTAACCATTATAATTTAGTAATCTTCATGTATATAATAAATGATAGTGGCATTTATTACGGGTCTGGGCTCTTTTCCGGGGTGGCACTTTTCTCACATGTAATTTTTCTCCCATAGCTTTTCTCTCCCAACTAAACTCCAACCTATCTCATATAATCTCTTATATGGGTTCAAGTGTTCAAATTTTTTCAAGGTGCATACACTTTTAATTTATTCTAGTAGCATTAAAATTGTATAAATAATACTAGGCATTGATTAAGTGAAATAAACTTTCTTACAATAACATGAGTTTTAAAGCATTTATTTGATTGTCTGCGATTTTTACATTGACCATGCATCTGTTAATTAAATGAAGCACTTAATTTAATACATATACATGGAAATACCCGTAAAATTTGCCACGGGTGAAACCCTACAAAAAAACCGGCGCATTTTCGTACTTCGCACGACTCTCTTTTTCATTCCCCTAATCATTCTATTTTGGATTTGAATATTTTGTTTTTATATTTGTATTTAATTGATAGATTTCGGATTTGTGTGTAATGAGTTATTCATTTACTCATTCATGTAGAAGCAAGCACACACAGATATAAGTACCTACATTTTTTACCATACAAGTTAATTCAAGCATATTGATTCAAGTTGAGATTTGGTTTATTTTATTTTGAATCGAATGTAGTTTCAGCCGAGCTAATTATCAATAGTGCAAACGATTATCATAATATTACCATCTAATTGCATGCAATACGGGAAGCTATCAAAATCTACCTACAGCTAATAACGGTCATTTTCAACTTTTCATTTTTTGATTTTCATATACGCACGTTGTACGTTATGAGCATAAGTTTGGAAACGAATTGTAATATTTTATCGATCGATATTTTAACGCGAAAAATCTGAATATTATTGCTTACACTTTGTTTCTACATGGGTAGTTTTATAAACCGTCATCTATCGTGAAAATGTGTTGTTCTGGAAAAGGTGCTACTATAGTTATTACTTGCTACACAAACTTCTTCTAGATGGCATCTCGTGCTCCTTGAACAAGTATGGTGAAGTGAAAGGTTTTCATTTTCATGATCGTGTGATAAACTAAACTGGACTAAATATTAGATAATCTGGGTTGTGGTTTGTGTTTATTTGTGTAGCCTGTATTAAACTATCCTGTTAATAATGACAATCAAATAACAAGAAATTTCAATCGTGTCCTATTTCCTTTCATTGACAAATGAATGAAGTTGTCATCATATTACGTTGGTTATAATCAATAATGTGTCTACTTTATCATTTTCACTTACGAATGTGGAGTTTAATTAAAATATACTCGTAGATTGACATATATCGCAATCAATATTTCTTGGAAAGACTTACTGAAATTCTTTCATGGGATTTGTTTACAGGTACCAATTCCTCTTTGAAGTACGACAGCGATAACATATTAATTAGTTTAATCATAAGGTCAAGAGTAGTCGGTTCACCAATGTGGAGAATCTATATGTTATGCATTAATTAGACAAAAGTAAGGAGCGTGTCAATTATGTGTAGCATTTCATGTGTATTTGGGGGAAATTAAGACACGGTAAAATTTGGTGAAACATTTCTTCGTGGTAAGTGACTGATATATGTAGAACTGAAACTGTGCCTTTTAAATTGATTTTTCCCTTTCTGTTCAAGACTTGCTTGACTGTGTCAATCTTAGTGTTGTATTCTATGGGGATTTGGTAAGAATTCGCAGTTGAATTTAGTTTAGCCAGAATTTTGTGGTTTGCCAATGCCATGGCAGATTTTGAGAAGGGCTTATTACGTGCCCATTGATTCATTGAGTTATTGAACCAGTGACGAAGATGTAGTTTTAGTATTGTCTGGTATTTACTGGACATTCTGGAAAGTCCAAGACAAGTCAGACAATTTTACGACTGACTTGAAACCACGACGGCGGCACGGCTCAACTTCATTCTTTATTTCTGTTGTCCCATGAAAATAAATGTTGCTCGTTATTATACTTATTGGCAGCAGTACGGTCAGAGAATAAGTATTTCGTGTGCGGTTCCCTCATTAGCGGAAAACAATTCGTTGTGCAATTAGGACTGAAAGCGCTTAAGCACGTAGTTCTACATTAACAAAGCTACGCTAAATATGTAGTAGTTGAACGAAAAAGGTTATATGCATACTGATACCTCGTGATATGCTTTACCTTTTTGTCAGTTGTCGACGTTGTCACTGTGAAGAGTCCCATTATTAGATAAGTCGTTCTCTAGGAATTACAAATCCATTAACCTGGATGCTAACTCTATTTTATTGTAACTCCTTCCTTCCTACCTACATAAATACTTCTGCTTACTTCCATAATAACAAATCTGAGACATCCGTAATACGACGGCGTATACTTGGGATGGCTTTTATAATATTGAGTGAAGTAAAAATAACTGGAGAGGCCGTTTTGAATAATTCTTTAACGATGATCCTACGCACTATCATTTGTCAACGCTAATGCCTCTTTCCCAACAATATTTACGCGGAAAAATACGCGGATGTGTTCAATGCACTCTGAAAATTTTTCCTTACTTTCGAATATAGCTGCCTGTACATGAAATATCAATATAATTTGTAATATCTAGGTATTTTTTAAATTGGAAACAGCTTTTTATAGTGTTTCTGAAAGGCGCTTGCTATCATCTAACTGGTACTCTTCGCCTCCATAACGTCAAACAGTGCAATGGGGATGTATGTTAAATTTGGGATTGATTTTCTTTAATATAAATGAAATCTATAATTGATACGTGACCTATCTACAATTAAAATCCTGTCCTAATATCTCGCATTGTACGTCTAAATTGTTCATCATCAAGGTCATGTCGCTCAAGTAATACATAGACTAATCACAATCGGTTAGTTATCATGGTAATATAATATTAAATGGTGATGTGTATTTAGTGTTTAACAATAGCTGAATAAAAATGTGAACTGTATTACGCCCGTCAGTCGCTGGAAGTGTCATTCGAGATGATAAGTTCATACAGTGAAATGTCTTGCTTGTTATTACCCCAATACCAGTACAACATTAAAATAAACGATGGTTTAATTGAGATTCTTTTTAGTTTCAGCTCCTTATGCATTATTCATGTATAACGTATAAATATGCGTATTTATGAACAAAGTTGTTGCTTTCAGATGCATTCATCTACTCTTTCTCATAAGATTCCAAATTGGCATTTTTTGTTCCATAGCAGGTCATCAAAACAATGGAAAAAATTACAGCCGTTAAGTCTCAATTAGGCATTTTTTGGAAAACAATAATCAGCTTGGAATTTTCAGGTGCTAGGTTGCTGAAACAAAAACATGATAATTAATGTGGACACAAGTTCTCATAATCTTCAAGTGTCTCTTGGGAACAGAATGTATGTAAAGGCTTTGGCTGTCACTACAATGTCAACGAATAGAATGGAACAAAGTATCACACTTCCACCACAGCTAATTATACAAAGTATAATGGAAATTTGGAAGAGTGTCCACGTGTTTAAAAGTCCTGTGACTGTCATTTCTGACTTCATGACGTACGTTGCTAAGAGAGCTTATTTAATTTAATCCTTCTTTAAACGTCGCTATATAGCTTAATGACGTCTATGGGATAGTTACAGAGATAAAAAATCAAAGGTTATTGATTTCAAGTTTTAATAGGAATTCCCAGAAATTATGGGTAATGTCCTTCGTTCGTCTAACTACGATGTTTAGAGTTGATGAAGTTGGATTAGGGAAACTAGCCCATGTATATATTTAAAGAGAACAAGGAAAGGGTAAATTGGGAGGTACTATAAATCAGGCGTTGAACATTAATAAATGAAATTGAGTAGAAATTCTCGAGACATCCTTAATTAAAAGCTCAAGAATTCGTTCCCCGAATTAGGCAGGTGTATCAGTTCAGTATTAAAACCAAAACAATAATTCATAATGGTATTCCGTTTGTTACAACGCGATAAGCTCTCGGTTTATCGATTAACATACATTCAGAAGTTTTTTTACATTTACTCTCTCAATTATTTAGTCAAGGAACTAATGACGCATTTCTTTAAATTAATGGAGCTCTATCGTCAAGCAGTAGTTGTACGTGCTATACATATGTATGTATTTTCTTGCTGTACTAATAATCTTGAAATATGTATATCATAAGAAATTACTGTAAGTTGAAGTGACGTGGGTCACATTCAAGTAAATTTTAACTCACTGTATACCGTTATACGTAAGTGGTTATCGTATATTACCTTTGCCAACATCGTTAACTGTAAAGAACTTGGAAAATGTAAATCCTCTTTAATATCCAGGAAAAATTCAATTAGGTATAATTATGACTTATGAATACAAATTAAATATAGATTTTAGAAATCCAACAAAAGATTTAGAGACTTTCATTTTAGACACTCATTAATTTTTTAGTATTTCCTTGTGGGATTCTGGCTTTTGACGGCAATCGGCATGTCTGCAAAGGAAACGATGTACCATTCAATTCAATTGTGAATAAATACCATTTATCAAGAGCCATCCATCACCGACATTATGACTACAAAATTCAGGCTATTCACCTACAAAAATCAATTTTAACTACTCGAGACGGCATTATAATTTTTATGTCCCTCTTCATAGCATACCCCACACGCACTCGGAATTCAGCCAAATTGATCTGAAAATTTGGGCAAATATCCGTACAGAAGATAATATCTTCACATTATGTATCTGAATAAAACTTGTCTGCTTAACAACGGAGCATGAAGTTTTACAGTAAAAGGATACTCGAATCGGTTCAAATAAAGATAGGCAAATAAAGACAAAAATTATGATTGATCATTACTTTAGGTAATTTTGCATACCGAAATTTATGGAAAACAGTTTCTAAATTCAACAACCATTTTGGATAGTGGCAACTGGGAACGAATGGAGAATGTTAATTTAGGGAAAAATGCTACCTGACCACAAACCTTTTAAAATTAAATTTAGCTGTAAAACTGTAATTGTTCAAAGATCACTCATCTTAAAAATACGATTTGTAAAAATCTAAAAAAAATCTTAGGAATGTTTTAGAGTAAAGAAGCAGAAGCTGGCATAAAAAACTGGCGGGAAGGGAATGGTTAACACTATGAGTGCAGGGCAGTAATAAAAATTATAGATTATGGTGCAGGATGCTCCAACTAGAACTGTCTATACACGCACAAAAACATGTGCGTGTTTCAAAATATTATGTGCGTACGTTTCACCGACACTCATTGTCATTATCATTATGTAAGTAGACATTAGGTACGAGCAGTAAAAGGAAGACGAAAAACATGACTCGGCGGTTGTTGCTACTCGGTCGGTCGGGCAACTGTGAGGTTGGAGTTTACGATGTTATGTTATTTAAACATATTGATGACGAAACTTTGAATCTCTTAAATTGGGTATATCTTCTCTAGATTAAGAAGGTATTCCCATATATCTGTACAAGTAGTTAGTGATGAAAAAATCAAAAGTGAAAAGTAAAAAGTTAGGTATTTCAGACGGAGACAGCAGACTGAACGCAATACGAATCACACGTTATGGTATGCGTGGATGCGTCAAACGTTTTTTATCGTAGCATAACATGTACAAAATATAGCAAGGCAGACATGAGAAAGAATCGAGGAAAGCACATTGATATTTCGTGGAGCTTGTTTATTTCAATGTAGTATAACACTACTGCCCTGGCATATAATTATGAGATTATAGTAAAGCAATGGAAAATTCTTTACCCTTTTAAAGGCTTCTTTTTTGCCCTTGGCTTATCTAGATCTAAAATATTTCGAAATCCCGTGGACATTCAACGTAACAGCGATGTGTACGCATCTTTCAAGAAGTTGTTATTTGCTGTGTTGCCGGATGATTTTATTTCTTTATGCTCCATGTGTGGGTGTGCTGCAACACATTGCAGTTCAGGGTTGATTGTTAGTTTCTCTCAAACTTTTATTTAGTTTTCGTCAGATTTTTAGATTTTCATTACAGAAACCTATTCAAGCGTCTCGTCTCGCCTCGTACCAGAATAATATGTTTTATTATATGCGTTCGAGTAACATTTCAATCGATATATTTAGTAATAATAACAGCAATCTAAGGTAAACTAAAAACTCGAACGTAAATTGTTTTTTCTTTCTTTTTTTGGTAAATTGAAGTTTCCACTTGTTTAATATAACAAGGTCCATAACAAGCAGCGCTGTTGAACATAAAAGTCTCTAAAGGAAATAAAAATACATTTGAATATTTTATATTTTTCCGTTTTTTGGTAAAATAAAAAATGGATAAGAATAAAAATATATGCATGTAAGGTGAACGCATGGGGTTCTTGAGTAGACATCGTAACTTTTTACGCATACACGGTGTCAGTCAGTGAAATTTCGTATTCGTAGTGGCTGGAGCATCAAAAGGGTTGGGCGGACGAGATAAGATTCATTTTACAGCATAAAATCTTATTTTGTGGTGCATGTGCATTGCCATTAATAGTAAATAGAAGTCTGCGTTGCATTGCGTTTGCTATTATTCCGTAACTTTTTTCGAAGCGCGACGTGTGCGTATGTGTGACTTTACAACGTCCCTCAGCGCTCCTATAGACGGCGGTGGGGATAAGTGCATCTTAGGTTACTTGGAGGAACGGAAAAGATGCTAAAGGCGAAGGCTAGTTTTACAGAAACAGAAGGATGCTGAGTAAGCATTAGTATTTAAAGAAGTAAAGTTTATGTTGCGCTGCTGTGTGTTTTCAGAACATTCAATAAAAAACCTGTGACTTTTATAGTAAGGAAAGACTTTACTAAAGAGTTATAAAATAAGTACATATTATTATTATACATAATAGAAAGTGTCTGGTCTGAGTCTAACTGAGCAACCGGCCGAATGCATTCTTTATACAATCATCATCAAGAAAGTTTGCATTAGTCATAGGCAAAGTATAACCTTGTGTATTCATAATATTTGGTAACAGGAAAAGCGAAAAGCCGTAGAGTAATAATGAACCTGAAAAATACAGTCTGCTTGATGTTATGGTTTACAAGTTTTTTGGTATGTCTCTAGTTAAATCTAAATTCATTGAGCAGTGGCAGTGTGTTTGGCTAGTTGTAGCGTGACTCGCTCGTCGTAGTAAAACTACCATACAAATTGTACAAAACGTGTATGTTTTCAAGTTCTGTGTCTTGCTTCAGAGCGTGCATCTGCTTGCCTGGTTTTTCTGCTTGATAAAGGTTTTTATGTCTTGTATCATTGTCGAAAGCGTCTTTTCTTCTTTTTTGGGGCTGCGTGGGAAGGAAATGGGAGACCTTGGAGGTTGATGGACGCCAATTGGAGGTTCAGTGTGTTCCATAGGTTTGTTTCAACCATTTGTCCGCATGGTTTTTCTTTTTCCTGATGCACATGCATCCACTCCACAATCCATACAATTGTGGGACACTAAAATATTATACTATACAACATTTAAGATGAAGCAATAAGCCGACGGCATGGCAGAGTATTTCGGTAGCTTGAAAATTATATCGTAGTTTGTTGTATGCAACGACGATTAGTTTAATCTTAACCCCACTGATGCGTTGGTAGGAGGTAACGTCCTGGACCGTGCTATGCATATTTTTCTTCTATTGCATTCTGCTATTAACGACATGAGCATTATACAATGAAAGAGAGAATCTCTTAATAATATGTCCATCCACGTTTCATTCCAACGTGGTCATGATGAATACTTTTCAGATACATACAAATCATCATTTGAGGCTATCAGAACGTTTTGGCGCGCACCTAACATGTCTCACCTTGATATGATAACATTTGCTTAATTAAACACTTTCGGGTGCTTGCTTTGTGAATGGATGCAATTTTGCAATGTAATTTTTCTGCCTGTTTACATAATATTTTTTCATATAACTTTTCGGAAGAGGAAGACTAGCCGTCTCGCCGGGCCGCCTTCGCCTACACAAATAAAGTTGATAAGAACGTCGCGTAGTCGCGTCTCAGGCTTCTCATTCAAACTCACTTCACTAGACTGAAATTCAGACTAGACTGTTATGTAGGAAGGACCACATTACCACAAAGCAGGATACACACTCAGATTGTCCAAGTTGAGCGAAAAAACTTCTGCCTCTGAGCAGAGTGTGCCTTGAGCCGAAATGTTCGTCTGGTTGAACTCATCACCAGTACAATGTTCCCTAGCGTCATGTGGAAATCCAGACATTGTCGCTAGTATCCAAACCTCATCAGGATGCTCTGTCTGTTTATGTTTAACTCTTTTATATAACTTCAGCCATGTCTTTCATTAAAGCAAGCGTCGTATTTTGCTACATGCACTTGTTCACTCCTTTGAGGAACATCCACATTGCCCACGGTTCTTTAATCTCGCTCTCCTTACTTACACTCTCTTCACGTAGCATTTCTCTAAAAATGTACACAATTAATAATAACCATTTAAACAAAAATCTCATATCTGCTAGAACTGCCGCAATTCCCGTCTGCTGCTTGTGTAATTGCATACTCGATGGTGGAATTGTGGTACGCATCCTAATAGGTGGAAAATTCTTCAAAAATTATATATATATCATATATATTTATCTACGGGGTAAAGCGACGACGTTGAGTATCTGAGATATCCGTGGACGGACAAGAGGTCGTTGTAGCCTCTTTTTACTCACTCAACTAAGGTTTTTCTCATGTCAGGCAAACGCTCACGCTTTTTCCTAGGCATATACTGGGATGTTGCTGCACTGCATTTCATTTCCTTACAATCAAAAGCAATATTCTCGCTCTTTTCTGTCTGCATCGCTTTCATTCCCCTGCACACATTCTTATTGTTTTCTACTACGTCCACAGCTTTCTCAACTCATGTTTAGAGAAACTCCTCTTGTCTCAGGGCTAGAGTGTGGAACAAAGTAAACTAAAAATGGAACGTGAATGCGTATTTCTGCTTTCCAGACTTATAATCATATTTATTAAGTATAAAAATACCTACCCCGACTATGTTTATTTAGTTTCATATAAAAAGGCAAAAAAAGATTGTCGGATTGGAAATGAAATGTATACTCCCTTCTGGAGTTATAGTTACTCCAAGTCGGTATAGACTGAGACTGAGACTTTTGTATTGCATTGTCCAAAGTCATTTCCCCTTCTCCGAGTAAGTATACAGTGTGTAGTGTTCTCCCTGTTAGGTATGCCACATGCCATGCGTAGAAGAGGAGGCTCGGTTGTAGTTCGTAGTGAAAGAGTAGAGTTGTGAAAATCCCTAGCAACAACGTTTCACACGACTTGAGTAAGTAGTTCGTTGCTTTCAGTTAGTTAGAATGAACGAGCGCGTCTGCTTGGCACTTCAAAGTCGTATACTTGGCCAGTAAACTTTTCATACATATACAATATAACAAATTTCTCTCTTATAACAATTCATACTCGATGTCACAGGGGAGATGCACGCTGAGGCTGAAGGAAAGGAGAGGAAACATAATAAAGATTAATCAAAGCATTGCTTGCTAGACTCTAGGTAACTCCACTTTACTATCATACAACTTTATGCGCCACGTTGTTTGGTGGTTGTAAAAAGAAGAATGTGTGTATAGTAAGTGGATCTGTGAACAACGAGTTTTATAGCGGTCCTCCACCAAGACCGCCACCATGAATATCGTGTGCGTACGAGGGGTTTTTCCAAAAGCATTAGTTGGTTTTCTGTTGAGTGTTAAGCAATACTCCATTCAGTCCATTCCCAATTACAAAATTACTAACACCAATACCAACAATGCAATTTTGGATTTATAGTTTCTGGAAGCAGGCTATGCAGGTCTAGATTGAATAAAATCAAACTGAAATCATGGAAAACCAAGGCTATGTAGGTATAAAATATTTAGTATTTAAAAACTATCTATGTATAAAATTTAAAAAAAATCAAATAGCATTACACATGAAACTGGACTTTTTACAATTGTTTTATCAAAATAAGATTGAAATCTCTAAAATAAGTTAGATATATGAATTTATTAATATGCTAAAGATATCTACATCAAGTAAATAAGATTACTATTCGTGGAGAACAATAGGATAAGCTACAATTGTGCAACCATCATTATTAGAACTCTTGAATCTTGAACTTATTACGATAAGAATGATTCTTCCTTTCCCCAAAATATTTCCGATCACCCCACGAACAATTTCTTGGGTGTAAGCAAAAAACTTGAGTAAAATTGTACAGGAGAGGAGCTGAGAAGGAGTCCAAATAGCTAAGCAGCAGGAGGGTTTATTCACCAACAACCAAATGCTGTAACATTTCTATAACCTTTTTCTTTAAATAAAGAGAGTTTCAAGTTAGATTAGATGAATGGATTTTCTTTGGTAGTATACCAAACTGCGACCCGCCATTCGTACCATTGGCTCGTCTTCTGTGCTTGTGTTCTCATGGAATCTCATGTAACCGCATCTGAACTAAACATAGCTAAGTCGTCTGCTGCTTCGCGTTATGTTTAACAAACGCAACCTTTTTTTGAAGCCATTGCACTACGGAATTTGTGATAGAATGGAGTGAAACTATTGTATGATGCAGTAGTAGTAACAGAAGCAGCATAGCAGCGTCTGCCCGCTGTCGAACGAGTAGTTTTTTTATACTCAATCCATTATACCATGTAGTAGTAATCTCGTACTTTTCTCTTATTTCTACTTGCCTTATTCTTGGCTGTTGGCGAGGCTTTCTTTTTCTGGAAGAGTGAGAGCAAAGTAGTATGATTTTGCCTTGGCTTGCTTGGGGCTAGCGGAGTGAGAAACCTTTATAGAATACCGTTCAAGCGAGATGCGTCTTGGGGGTCTGTAATATTTTTATGGACTCTGGCTCTACTGCATTGAAAGACTTTTCATTTTTTTCTAATTTATACACTTACGATTCCACTTTCTTCAACAGAAATCAGATTTTTCGAATGTGTCGGAATGAGTAAGCCAAAATTAGCCAGGTATTTAATAAATGGGAAGCGTAAGTAAGAAAAGCGTTTCCAGCAGCATCCTAAGAGAAATATTGGTCTTGAGAGCTTAAAGATAGAATCAAATTAATAAATGTGCTGTACTGGAGTGGAAATAAAAATATGTATTCGTCATGCGTAGTAAACTGATGTCGGTCAATGTCCAGCAAGAAAGGAGAGAGGAGAGGACGAGTATTCCATCCTACTGCAACCCTGCTGCTCCATTGTTGGTGCTTGTGTGAGAACACGATGTTGGCGTATACTGTTAAGCTCTTTGGCTCTCGGTTTAGACAAAGTTTCTCATTTATTTTTCAACCAACTCCTTCCTAAAAACCTGCAAGTATTTATGCGAGTTGGTAGGTAGACTACGACTGGGTTTTTTATACCGCAAAAAGAACGCCAGACATTCCCTGAAGCAAGGCAGCGTCATTGCATGTGAATGCGAGCATACATCCCTATTATTATTACTCTTTCCTTACTCTTACACCAATGCCGCCGCAATATACCAAATGTTGATATTTAAGCGTATACCTCAGTCACAGTCCTCTTCTGAAGAAATAATGTGAAGATTGTATAAAACGCTTCCCTCCACTCCACTGAATATCGAAGAATGCATTACCCTGTAGAAGTGTTGTGCATTGCATGCTTATTCCCTTCGTCACCAGAGATAGAGTCACTCTTCGTCCTCACATGCTCTCACTCAACTGCAACGCCTGCAAACATCACATCTCGCATCATCATCATCTTTCCTGAAACCATTGTGACTAGCTCTTTGAGAAATAGAAGAATAGCGAAGGAAATGTAATATGTGGCATCTTCTTCCATGTAAGGTAAGGGGTGAGCAATGAATTGATGAATTTATGTATGAATGTAGTGTTTCAGAGAAAAGACAGGAATTTTTCCCTCTCCTCGCCCTCACAGCTTTCTCAAGTTTCTTGAGAGTAAGTTTCTGTGTAGTAAACTACTCATCCACTCGGAGCGGAGTGTGCATGTGTGGATTGAGTGTGCAATACCCTTTGATGATGATAATTGAGACTGTGACGTAATAATTATACTGCATTTCTAGCACTAGCAGCATTTGCTCTGATGGACGATTACTATTCCTATAACGCTGCTGCTGCTTCCTCTGGAGTAGAGTAAATTGGAACAATATCATGCTTGTTATGAGGCTTGCCCGAAATTCTGGTGAATGCGATGTGATCCATTGATTGCAGCAAAGAACCAAGTACACAATGTGTCCGCAATGTGGTATGCATGATGTATTACATACAGTATAAACTGTTCACAGGAAATTTAGAAACGAGTTCCAAAACCCTGCATGAGATGTACATACTGCCGTTGCCGTCGTATACTTGATGAACCCAGGAAGAATTTTTTTTTTCAGTTCTTATCAAAGATTGTTTCTGGCTTTTGCTTTATATTATCTATGATATCTTAAGCGTCCAAACATCTACCCTGGTATGTAGGAGCTCATGCAAGAATGGCATGGAAAAAAGTCGTTTAAAAGACAGAGGTATGCATGTATACAAAGTCAAATGTTTGGTAAGGTAAGGTGTACAGCATACGAGATCCCTAAACTGTAATAAAATTGGTGTACACCCGGACTCCACGATTGTCAACAGTAAATGTTTAATTAAAAGCCTGAAACTTGTTATATATTGTCATTGATCAGGATTGCTTTTGACGTGTGCTGCAACAACGTGATACCAACCAGAGGACGATCCCATATTCGCTTGCAATTTTGCGGAATCTGGCAGGTAGTGAAACATTACACCACAGAGCCCTGTGCGTTGTTCATTCATATTTTTTCAGGTTGTCCTTTCACCTGTATGGTGACAGCCTGACAGCAAATTAGATTGATGTATTATGCCATATTCTTTTCATGACGGAAAATTTAATTTATAACTGACATTTGCACTCAAAATGAGTTCGACTTTGACCGAAATTTCTTTTCCACATGCCAACCAAATTTATTAAGCTCTCCATCCAGCCATTCAGGAAAGTTCATTTAAGCTACGAACCAGGTGAAAATGTGGCCTCTCCGTTTATAAATACACATAATACTTTGCGGATTAATGTTTCTGGGTAAAAACCATGAGGACAAAATTAGAAAGTACCCAACTTTTTTTTAACGATTTGCCTGATAATGGACATGTACATGTGTGCAAGAAAAAAATTATTTGTAGCTTACGCCTTTTCCATTATGAAAAGGGCCAAATTCCTTAATATCTCAAATTATTTGAGTCAAATATGAAAATTTTAAAGATTTTTTTTAAATCACTTATCTTTCATAATATTTTTAAGCCATAAATTAAACCTTACCATGATTTTTCTTTTTTCAGCATGAATATTAATTTCTATTTACTTGAAGATATTAAATAAGATAAACGGAAATATAAAAGAATACAACATATTTTGAGATTGTGTTAAGTCAGAAAAAAGAAGTTGAGAATTGTTAGAAGAGATATGATTAAGTATAAAGAAGAATTGTGAATTCTTACGGGAAGTTACTTGTGCGTTTAAAAGCCAACAATTTGAGATAATAGAGAGAGAGAAAAGCAAAACCTTGCATGAGCATCCGTTATATCCCTCATATAACGTTAGAGCAACATTTTTCTACCCCTTCGCTTTCTTCTGATCACTCTTTTTGATGTTGGCAGAGAGGGACGAGAGAATGCGTTTCACAATGCACATGAAATTATAAGGGAGCGAGTGAGCAAAGTCGCAAGAGCCAAGTAATAGTATACTGGCCTTACTGGCGTTTTAGCGTCGCGGTCGTCGTCGTTGAAGTAGTCGCAGTTGTCTGCCCTTTTATATTAATCGCGTGTAGAAGATGTAGTCATATTAAGCCAGTGAAGTCGACGGCGTCGTGGTAGTAGCATAGTAGTAAGTAGTAAGTTGTAAGTAGTAGTGGAAATAGTAATGTAGTATTTTTGTAGTCAGCAGTGAATACCACTGCACCGTCTGTGAGTAGGGTTGACTGCTGAAGAATGCGAGAGGTTTTTTCTTCCATTTTTTGTGTGGTAACGAATAGCAGAATGGGTTTAGGGTAGATCTACAAAGAGAGCGAGAGAGAAAGAGATTCCTACCCCGCAGTACAACGCTTTTGAAAGAATTACCCCCAGACAATGTTGATATCATAACGAAGGCTTTTAGCTCTCATGCTTATGAAGATAACGCGAAACGCGTTATAGCAAAGCAAAGGAGCAATGCGATTGCGATGCGAAGCAGTACGAAAGGAGTGAGTGGAGAAGAGAAGCGTGGATTTGTATAGACACTTCTCTGCTTCTCGCCAACTTCAGTCAGTTTTACAGTGACTCTGGAGCAAGGAGGATCCTTGTCGCTGCTTGATATCCTATTCTGAAGAGTGAACAGATTTGCTCTATTTAGTAGCTCACAAGATACGAACTTGCCTTTGCCTCTATATACCAAATATACGTACTAAATACTGCCAAGTTTACATGGTTAAAAAGAGTAAGAGTAAAGTGAAATATTATCAGAAAGAGAGTACGCACATTCACACGACTCCACTCATTCGTCTTGCCTTCGTGCATTCATTCTTTACAACGAGTAGCTGAGGAACAGTTTCAAAGAAAAGGAGCTGTGGTGAGAAGCTGGAACCGTAGTACCACTATCGTGTCCGACACAGACCATCAGCTTCCTCTATCAGCTATACACATTTCACTCACTACTACTTGTGTAGTAATAGTAAAAGAAATTGACGTGCGTTTAATAATCGGAAGTCATTCTTCCATGCGCTTCGTGACAGTAAGCAACTGTTCTCACAACGACCTGGAGAATTTTCATACATCACAAACACAACATCAAGTTACATTTTTATCATCTGGATTTCCCCTTTATCCAAATTGTTGACAAATTTCAAACAATTTTAAAAGACCATCTCGAACTTTTTTAACTACTTTTACATCTGCAAAAGAAAATCAATCATTCAAATCTTCGTTCATTTTACGTGTTTTTATTTGTGAATCTCAAACTTGCAATTTGACAAATCATTCATTTTGCTGGACCATCAGCAAACAAAAAATAACGACTAGAAAAAATAACACATTCTTGTATACGTTCATCATCGTAATAAATACGGCGATAATACTTACCAACTTTGGGTGCTTTAACATTTTACGACTAAACAGTTTTAAAAAGAACAAGGGTGAAGGTACTTAAAGTGCTTTTTCACTTTATAAAAAAACAGTGACCAGTCTGACCTTGTAACCAAATACGTGGAAAAAGTCTGATTGTATTTAGTTCGACAATAGTTGGACACTAAACGGAAATCTCGGTAACATTTTAAGCCACACACGAAGGAAAATCATTGGACTCATTCATTCAGTGAACTTTATCTGAAATTGTTTTGGAACAAAGTTGAATCAAAAGTTTGAAAGTGCGGGCTAAAACAGCATGGTTTTCAATTTGTTGCTAATTTAAACGTGTCTATGTGGAACAGGTATGTGGAAATGCTGTCATCGGAAAGGCTACCAGCACCGTCTAGCCCTAGCAGCAATCAGATAAACAATAATAACAATAATAACGATAATAACAATAGTTGTTGTCATAGTGCACCTAGTGGAAGTAGCAGCAATATGTTTAGCCCCAACAGTATAGGAGGGTGTGGGATTAGTAACACAATGGATAGTAATACAAAAGAAAAAGATCATTACGTTAAACCTCCAGGTAATAATTATTTTAACTTTCTTTTACATTTCTCTACTTAACTTAGATAACTTTCATTCAGCCAAGAAGTGACTTTCGCGGCATTTCCATTTTACCCCCATACGAATATTTTCATTGTCATTCCATTCATTCAGTGTTTAAGCATAAAAGTGCAGCCTTTCGTCAAGTACAAAGGTTAGGTTGGGACAGTTGAACTTTGAACATCCGCAAAGATTTTAACTACAAATCCATGTTAACTCAAAAATGAGAAAATCAAAGTATCGCCGTAATTTGGCTGACCTTCGATTAATTGACTTTACATAATACCAATTACAAAGTTATAAAATTGTTACCTAGATAAAAAGTGTCTCCGTTTTTTCCATTTTGACTTTTATTTTTGTATTTGGCTGGTTGCTCGACGCGAAAGTATAGAAATTGGCAAATATTTACCGTTGTGGCATGAAATATTATTTGAGTCGACAAAACAAAGATGAAATAAGAATGGGAGTCTAAAAGCCATGGACTTCCAAGAACCAAGATGTGAGTTATCAGTTAGCCATGAGTCAGACATCTTAGTAAAAAACGCGATGAATACATTAAATGAAAGAGTTTTGAGAAGGACGGAGAGTGAACTGAAAAATAATATAAAAACAAACAATAAAAAACTTGTTGGATAACATTCACTGTTGCAATGTGACCCATGCATCACATGAAAAATTCCCTGTTAGGTCCTGAACTGTAAACAATTCTCAGAGAATGACTTTGATGATGATGCAGCAGCATGGATGTTGTGTTTATTGTTCATAAAGTCAACTTCGCCTAGCCAGAGCCAGGCAGACAAGTTGATGGGCATAATGGCAAAAATGTATACCTACCTATCTCTACACATATTTTTCTTTCACTTGACTTAATCATCATCATTCATTTGCATTTGGAAAACAGCGTGAGTTCAGCAGTACAGACGCTGCTGCTTGGTGCAATTCCTGCTTTTTGCTTGATGACGTAATGGAGTAAAAAGGCTTTTCTCAGTAAAGCCTATGACGACTTGCGACTTCATCACCATTCTGCAGATCATGAATGAGTTAGCAATAATAATAACACGCACTCCCACTCCGTTTCTCTCATCTTTTGTGAACATGAACATCGTCATCGTTGAAATAAAAAGCTATTGATTGGATTCTTCCCTGCTAAAATCCGACCTTTTCCTTTCAAATACAATTATAGCTGGAAGTTTGGAAGCCTCTCAAAATGCATATCTTCACACATTTGCTTTGCTCTCAAAGATCCTTTGTTATGTGAAGCTAAAATTAACTGTGCAAGGACGGATAACCTAAAATTATTATTAATGATCCCTAACCTATTTTAACCATGTCGGCAAAGGGTAAAGGTTTCCTCATTTTCAGCGTTATGCAAAAAAATATTCACGGAGAGGGAAAAATAAAGGGGAAAGGCATTGTTTACTCATTTGGATAAAAGAGAAAAACGGTCGCTCTTTTCTTTTTGCGAGCTATAGGCTGTAGGCAGCAACGTTGGACTTGCGAGATGCACAGACTGATATAATAAGTACACGGATACTATCAGTTTCGCTGTTGTATTAGAATTTGATAAATCAGGCCCACGCATGTGTGACCTCATTCCCCGTACGTTATCAAACGTCCGCACTGTGTTGCCTGTACATTCCATTCATTTGATAATAATAAAAATGATGATGATGATGATCGTGGCACGTATTGATAATTCAGTGGCGTTGGAGTTGGTTGGAGGAGAATGTTTTATATCAATACTAACACCAACACAACGTTAGCATAACAATAAGACCAAGTGACATGCAAAACAGGAATTAGCCTTTGTTGAGAATATGAAGGAGAGTGCGCGTACTTTTTCAGATAGATGAAATATTTGATGAAGTAGCATAATGTTGGCTTAAGTGAAGGATTTAAAGTTATGTGATTCATCGTTGTCCGTCTTTCTAGTAATACATGCGAATGACACGGTTGGAATTTTTGTGTCACACAGTGTTGAGGCATACAGTAAATATGTTTCTACTCTTCTAAAGTACTACAGAGAGTAAAACTGAGCAGAACGTATTCAAACGTTTTTGTTTTGTTATTTTTGAGTTAGTACAACCTTGAGGTGCAGTCAGTCGGCAGTGGTTTTGCGATGGTGAATGTGAAGGGCCTGTACTACATGAGAGTGGAAAAATGTTAGCCTACGCGCAAACAGGTAAAATGTATGTAGGTAGTGAGTATGGCAATTTATTTCGCATCTATTTTTCATGTCCCGTTTGATTGTCTTCGCATAAGTTGGGTACGCTTTCATGAAGAACCTTGGTAATATCGTCAGTCATGATATTCATAATCATCATCAGTCGAAGGGATTCCCTAATAAGTAAAACTTACGCGAATTGTTTTGTCTGCGCTGCGATATGCTTCCCCCAACGACGCAGTGCATCTGTTTTCTATCCAACTTTTTTCTCTTGTCCTTTGAAGTTCGCATGTCTGTAAAATGCCTCAGTTTCAGCATATTCATGTGTTAATCATACATCAAAAGTAACTGTTCTTCCATTAGTTACACAACACTCCATCCACATACTCCACAGAGTCAGACTATATTTAGCAAGTGAGAGAGAGGATGCAAAGTTAATAAGGTATAACTAGACAGTGCAGAAAGCATGCTAAAAAAAATTCATGCTCTATGTTGTAGGAGACGCTCGCATTCTTTGTCTGCTCATTCATTTTAGTTACGAAATAAATGGAGAATAATACATGAGATGAGTGTTTGTATATTTTATTACGGATTGTTTGCTCATCATAATGCGAAGTTGATAATTCATTTAGATTTCGTACCAAAGTCAGATTGTAGGCGACCACATGCGCGAGACAGTCTCGAGAAGAAATAGTTATTTGACGACTGTCTGCGCTGTATTTATTTTGCAAGCGTTTATATTAGCAGTTTTTTATTATTAAACACTAATATTGATTAGGTATATGTATTGTAAAGAGCAGCACTTGTGCTGATCTATTTACCGTGTTTGAACGTATAGTGGAGATGAGGTTGCATTAAGTTTGTCTGCGGAAATCACATGAGAAGCTATATTGATCCATAATATGCAAAAATAAAATTACGAGAGGAAGAACTTGTTCAATAATTATTGAAATCAGCACACATCAATTTTCGACTAGTCTACAGCCGATATACGATATACGGTGCATTATAACTTGTCAAGGATTCGTACATAGTAAATGCTTAAGAGTCATGATTACATTGTCCTCGACCACCGTCTCGACACACGGAAATTGCTAATTAGCCTCCCCGTTTCCTCTTGTAGAGATAAAGTTCATAACGAGGTGGAATTTGATGGCAACATTGGCATCTGTGTGACGTTTATCAGAGGAAATTTTGCCGCTGCTCTTATCCGTTTATTGTGGAATTTCATACATTTATTTAATGTCCCATTCATTCGTCGAGTTCAATTAACGTTTGAATGGAACCGCTTGTAGGCATGTGATTATGATGGAGGTTTATGATCCGCCGAAAATCTGAATTTCCTTTAACCAACTATAAAATAAATAATTTAATTTATGTATGGAGTTTCCAAAGGAAATGAGCATAATTTAATTTGTATAAATAAGATAAAGTTGAGTATTTCCCCAGAGTAAAATAATATACATGTTATTTTGTGAATTTTGTTAACGACTAATTTTCTTTTTCGTTCCAGTAATGCCGTCCCGCGAACCTTTCGAAAGGGCATACAAGGTTGGCCCTGTTTTGGGACAAGGAGGGTTTGGTACAGTTTACTCCGGAGTCCGACTGAGAGATGGCTTACCCGTAAGTCTTTCATTTTCCCTCAATACATTATTTACATACTCCAAAAAATTGAGTTCGTCTCGATTATCGTTATCAAATCCATCATTACTTTGTCGATATGGAACAGTGAAGAACTTGGAACTAAGTGAAACAAATCATCATTATAGGGTGTGCACTATGAAACGAGGGTCGCTCGTAGTAATATAGGATAGATATATTATACTATTATTCTGATAGCAATACGCTAAACGATAGTAGAGAAAGTTGGTACGTAATGGTAGCGTAACAAACCACACATGTGTCGTCTTTTCTTTAAATTACTTCTGTATTTGAAACAAAACAAGAAAATTGAACCTGTGTAAAACTCAGAAGGCGTGGTAGTAGTCAATCATCCAATAGATTGAATCACGGAAAATGCTTGTTTATATATTATGAAGTTTATGTTGTTTGAAGATAATAAAATAACATAGCTGAAACGACATATTAAAAACGAATGTGGGCCGGCAGAGACAGTTAAGAAAAGCTATAAACTCTACTTCACTCACTTCCCTGTTATATTCCAAGCTAAATATGCAACTAGTAAGAACTTCTCTACTTGGTTCTGACTGAGTCCTGGGGCTTCTTCGTCTCTGAGTATGCGAAAAAGTGTGAACCTAAATAATCCATTGGCCTTAAACGCCAAATAAACCTACACATTTACACGTATAGAACTTACAGGAGAAGCAGAATTGAAGGTTTGTATGATTCACTTTATTTCATGGTCGACAAATTAACGCCAGAATTGAGAAACGAAACTCAAAATGTTTACTAAAATGTGTGGGCAGTTCCATTTGCCCCTTGATTGCTTTGGTAATTGTTGTACCAACTAATCGGTTATGATCCCGTTTCATATGTTTTGCTTATGTTTCATATTCTACAAATATCATTCTTCGTGATGAAGAAAACACACTTGTTAACTGCATCGCCAATATTAACATAAACGTCTATTCTGTTTGATGTAGGTCGCCATCAAGCATGTAGCAAAAGCCAAAGTGACGGAATGGAGATCGGTAAGAAATCGAATTTAATTGTTTTTCTCTTTGCTTGCACTGCAAAAACAAGCTTTAAGCAACATAATTTTCCTTTGCATCCAAGGCGTATTTTAATTCCGCTTTTGCAGTTTATGCTGCTCAGAAGGAGACGCTTAGAAAATATGTTTAACAGTGCAATTATAATTGTACACTCTGATCGTTAAAATTAAAACATGTTCTTCACGTGCCTCCTTGTTAGTAGCGCGAAAAAACTTACGCATATGCAGATATTTCCGCGTAGGGAGTTTATATTTTGCAATTTTTTCTGAAAAATTCTGGTAAAGTCTTCGTGGAAAATTGTGCAATAATTTCCGTTTGGGATTTTCCTGTTAAATGCTATATGTACTATATTATTGTGACTGGACTGTTAGGCACGCCATACAATTTTCTCAGCGCTAGACGGGTTTTGATGGTTTTTATATGCAAACAATATAAAATATATCTGGACAGGTTGTTTGAACGGTCAACTGGTATTTATAGAACTGCAAAAATTGTTCATTTTAATTATTTTTTAACGATATCCAAATGGGAAATTGGCGCCAAAGTCCAACAATTAACTAATCGGTTTGACTATAACGAAGTTGAAGCCAGACGAAAGCAAAAATTGTTCATTTCGACGCAATTTTGTCAATTTTTGGTAATTGAGTGGCAAAGTCTCATAGCATAGTTATCTATTAAGCTTTACAGAGTCCGTTTATTGTTTAGCACCATGCAGTCGTTTCGTGCAAAAATGTTATGCTGCGGAGTCGTCCTATATTGTAATTTAACTTTGGCATAATTAAATTCAAGTTTCACGGTGTTTCACTCTTAGTGTTGCGGAGGAGTACATTGGATGATATGTACATTTTTCTATTCATTCATTCACTCATTCATTTGACTTCTCTTCATCATTCATATGTCACAGACCCGCCATCACTTATTACAGTAATGAATACATTATTAAATGTAACGGTTCTTTCCTACTCAGGAACACGAGTAGCGAATCTCATGCTATCTGTATGCTCGTATGGCTTATCGCCATCACCACCAAAGACGCTGTGCTGAGCATTCATTATCCACCTTAATGAAGAGTGGTGCCACTATGATAATACGCAGTTAGACACGACTTTGGTTTCTCCCTTTCCTGAAGCAAATTAAAGTCATCTCAAGTTCATAGCTTACATCAAATGATGAATGTGGATATGCAACAAAATCCTTTGCTATCTCTTCTTCTTGGTTTTTTAAATCGAAAGGCACCGTTCACAAAAATTGGAAGTTTGTTGTTTGTCTCAATTATGAATAATTTGAAAACACACTGCAACCCAGAGGAAAAGATTTCGTCGTGGAAGTTTCGAGGTTTCCGAAGAGAAAGGTAAACCGATACTTTCACAATCGTGATTTTCTTACAGTTACTCAAAGAGAAATAAGACAGATTTCGTTACTCTATGTAGCAGGTAAAAGACGAGAAAGCTGTAGTAATGATATTAAATGATATGGCTTTCATATCGAATAAACAGTGGAAATAAAATCATGGATGTTTATAATTTCGTTGTGGAAAACTGCACGCAAGTAGTTCAAGGCATTGCATTATCAAGACTTTTGTTTAATAACAAACAACAAGAGCAAGAGTTAAAGCATGTGAGTTGAGTGAGTGAACTTTCCACTGCTGATACATCAGCAGACGACGTAATTTTCCCAAAGTTTGACTTTGTCCCCGTGCTATATGCATGGGAATGGGAAGTCATTGCCAGCGCTACTGAGGAGTCGTTGTCGCGCAGCGCAGTAACACTTCGTAACTGGTTGATGGTTCAACGTCGAAATCATAGTACAACATCAAAAGCAAGCAGATACAACATACATCACGATGATAACGTGCAGCCCTTATGTCAGTAATATTGTATTGCATTATAAATGTATTTTATTATTATTGGTACCGTAACTATCTGCTTGGTAGAATGAAAGAAAACGTTTTTCTCCCTGCGTGTTTGTAATATTATTTCCATTATGAGTATTGATGCTTCGCCTGACGTCTTTTGGCAACGCAGAACTTTACCTCATTCGACCTTCAACATAGCGTATCAGTTGAGAATGGTCTCTACCAAATATAATCATCAGTGCAAGTTAATTGTGACAACGACTATGCATAAAGAGAGGGCTTAGAGAATGTCGCAGCTTACCCAAAATCTTTAAGACACGCTTTAACTCGTCTGCCTGCACCAGTATTTATTAGCAACTTTCAGATTTTAGTAGTGCATCCTTATTCTGTCCAAGGACCGTTTGCTTTAGGTACACAGTGCATTAAGTTGTCAAATAATTCCTACGCTGTAATAATGGAGTGGTTATTTCTGCTTTCTACATTTGTTCCACGTGGAAATAAATAACCCGGAATGTCACCCATGCCCGTCCTTTGCAATGCTGACGAATAGCGTTGTAGAGAAAGAATGAATGGATGCTATCATCCTCATGTGATCCGGATTCGGTTTAAAAGAAAAGAATAAATGATGCATGGTACAGAGGAATCGGGACGGGATTATTATTCTTGACATCCCTTCATTGCGGTCACCGTCGATGAGTCATTCAAGCCTATCTCGGTGTTCTGGTTAAAACTTGAGCTATTTACATAACCGTGCCACGGCATGGCGGTGACTTGCATTTTGTTAGCGTCTAGTCGACAGTGCAGTAGATTTTGGCAATCATACATCATTTATCAATGAAGTCGTTGCACACGTTTCGTACATTTGGGAATGTACTCAGCACGACGCCAGGAAGACGGTTTTTGCTATGAAGCATGTGTGGAACATAGTTGCCTGTTTTACAGCCAACCCGATTTGCATACATGTATTTATAAATATGCGGCAGTGGTTTAAAATCCCAGCGTTTTCCACCAAATTATGGCACGGTTTGACTTTACGAATGTGATGATGATGTAATTAAAACCCTCATGATCTTTTCTTCGTTCCAAAAACAAATCATTTCCTTCTTGGTCCATACTGCCAACATACTGCTCGCTTGCTGATTCTTTTTGTCTTTTAAAACAATGCACATGTCAAGCTTTTTGTATTTATCTTACACCTTGCTGCCATGCTTTATGCTTCAGCTAAGAAAATACTACTAAAGTAGAAAGTCTAAGATATATTGGTATTTTATTTGCTAAAATTATTTACAGATAAATAATCATCGCGTTCCACTGGAGATTTATTTAATGTGTAAAGTCGCTCACATTGATGGGTGCATCAAGATTCTAGATTATTTCGAGAGGCCTGATAGCTTCGTCATTATTATGGAACGACCAGAGCCGTCAAAAGACTTATTTGACTACATCACAGAAAAGGGGATTCTCGAGGAGCATTTAGCTCGTGACTTCTTTAGACAAATTGTAAAGACCGTTGCTGCATGCCATCAGGCTGGTGTGGTCCACAGGGACATCAAGGTAAGCAGAATCCTCAACTAATAAATACATAGTAATGATTTCTAAGAAGATTTCGAAAGCACTCGTGCAGTTAACAACGGTTCGGTAATGAGAAATAATTAGGTGTTCGAAGTAAAAGTTCACACTTTAGTGTGAATATAGTGATTAAGATACATTTGATATTAGTCCCAAAGTTACTTTTAATAATGATAACGAGCATCTAATTGGGGTGAACTACCAATAAGCCGCCGTGCGTCTGATATTTCAGTTGCTACTTGTCAACCACAGAATATCAGTTTTGTTGCATTGAAAATGTCAAACAAACGCTAAACCTATGCTTGTTGATTACTCTATGTGTAATACCTTCGAACTCTAGTATGGTCTAAATGAAAACAACTTTGAGCAAAGCAGAGTATGCATACAAGCACAAGTTTACGTTGAGTGTATTAAACTATTCCCATGTCCTTGGGCATTCCCTACTGTTTTCCTGCTAAGGAAAAAAATATATTTTGTTTATCCGTTGTTGTTGATTTCTCACAAGGTCGCGAGTTCATTCGTGTGCTTGTGCCCAACTGCACGATAGGTAGTCAGTGACGGAGTATAAAATGATGATACGTTTGCTGCTTTAACGTTTTTCTAATACGTACTTGCGATTTCCAGGAAATATTTTCCTCCAGCGTTTTATATAAAATTGGCGCAAACATCTTTCTTCTCTCGTTTCTTTTGTTCTTTGATGAATTATGAAAATCATTTTATTCCAAACATCCCCGAAAATGCTTCGAGTGTTTACAGAATTTATTACGAGTGCACCATAAAGTTTATTTCAAGGAAATTGCGTCTGAAGATGAAGCTTTAACCTGCTTTTCCTTTTTATTAATATAGGACGAGAATATCCTGGTTGACTCAAAATCGCATAGTCTGAAACTCATAGACTTTGGCTCTGGGGCCATCTTGAGAGAGACGTTATACACGGACTTTGACGGTAAGCATTTTTCAAAATCACTTTAATCACTGCATATTGTACATGGTATTGAAACGTGAACCCGTTGAAACTAAACTCGTGGCATCATAGAAACATAGTACCCAGATACACTTTTTTTTGGGGTTTGACTGGATTCGGTGAAAATTTTGTTAATACATAGAGTAACCATAAATTTTACCAAAAGTACCGAATACGAATGTTACAAATGGTGTATATAATGAATTTCATAAGTATACTCTGAAGAAATCTGACAATAAAAGTCTGTACATTATACAGGATGCTACTGGTTTTATCTGTGTCATTTGGCAGAGGTCTGAGGAGGGTTTTCAAACATTTAAAATTAATAATATCAGAACGGAGTGGCTCGCCTTCAAACAAATAGGACGAAAGTGGTGCCGTTGATAGTACAGCAAGATTGGCACGCATTTCTAGTTTCATATACTGTATTTTCCTTTTACCATTCCCATTTTCAATTTAGCACTTTTGTTGAAATTAGTTGGATCATTATTGGCACAACCTTAACTAGCTAGAGATGTTCGTTTGACATAAGGTCTCCCTCATTGCGGTGCAGTGTGTAGCTCTAGATTCTACACCGGATATATCTTCAGTTCTGGCGTGCATGTGTATTGATTTCCTGTTCCCATCTTGTCTTCCTGAGCTTCCTGGATTCACTGATTTCTACATAGGTAAATAATAATATTGTAGAAAAGAGGCTGTTACACTTGAGTGATTATGTTTTCAATACGTGTTCATGTAGTGAATAAATATGCGACGGTGATGTGAATTGGGATCTTGTGGTAGGTCATCGAATGCAGAGCACCGAGCATTCATATCGTCCTAGTCTTCTCCTTCCCCTTCCCAACACAATACGCGCTCAGATAACAAGCTCATTCTAATTATTGTACTATTCACGTTTAGTGACTACTCCCTGCTCGAAGAAGATTGTGTGAGGTTGGTGATGGATGAATAGAGCAAACAGAACAAAACACAGGAAAGGTTTCTCTTCTCTTCCTGTGAATAAACGGCGAATGATATAAAAAGTGCTAGAAAGAAAACACGATTGCGCAAGATGAAGCCCATTTAGAGTAATGGATGAAATGTAATACCAAGCGTATGTGAAGAGATTATTTCATTTATTCATTCGGTGAACAGGTTGAATGAAGCCGAGTTGTGTTTAGTTAGGCCATTAAATAAAATAAATTAGTGTGCAGGGGAGGATTAAGATTTCTCAGAGGCTTGGCGTGAAAATTGATGCTGATTGTTGGTCATTGTGGAACGAAATAAAAAGTAGCTGCTATAGAAAAAAACAGTGCTTGACCTAAAAAACCGTTGTAACCGAGCGCTATGTAAGCTATGCTGTAAACCTTTGTAAATTGCGTCTGCTTATATCGTACCGTAATATTTGCGATTAACTTACTTGTGCACGGGAGCAAACTAAAATACAATTTTATGTTACAGGAAACTGAAAAAAGAAACTTAAGGCAAAGAGATTCTAATGAATGAAATCTAATACATACTAATAGACATTGAAGCTTCATTTTAAAAATGTGAATGCAGATTGTTAGCACCACACAACTACATTTACAACAAACCTTTAGAATTGAAATATATATTACGGGTAATATGAAGGGTATTTATAAAACAACTTGAACATCTTCAATATTCTTTATCTTTCATTGCAAATGAAAGGAGGAAGTTCATTGTGACAGTCTCTTTTTTTTCTACTTGTTCCAAAATCAGTCTAAAACTAAAACTAGTACAGAATGGTACTTACATTTAGTGTTTTGCCATAGTGATAAATTTCACCCTGGATAAAGACTATAAATCAGTGTTATATCATTCGCCCACTAGTAAAGTATTTCATTTTCAAGCTCAAATTCATAGATGCTTCAAAAATTGACACAATACCTGAAACAGATAACAAGGGCAACCGTACATGATCATTCTATGGTCACAGCAAAAGTTTGTATTTTTACAATGCGATTTTAATGGACTATAGCTTTTAATACAGCAGTAGCTGCTGCGCATACAAATAAAGTAGTTTGGTAACCAAACCATTCAGCTTTTGATAACTTGAGTACCTTTTACCTTGTCATGTAGGCATAGCAGTGTAACAGTAAACTTAATAAATGGTATATGAATATAGTCTGTTTTAAAAATTGAAGTATGCATTATACTATTTAAAGAAATCTCTTTCTCACTCTAGTCATGTCAAGAAAAGTTGCAACAAATTCTTTTAATGCACAAGAGAAGCTGCGAAAAAAGGAAATGTTCTTGTTCTGACTAACTTGCAACTAGTGTAACGAACAATTCTTCTTTCTCTCTTTATCGCTCTACGCAATAAAGCAACAATGAAGAGAGCACATCTCCTTCAATCTGCAAATTTGAAAAAAGCTGCCAAGTCAGTTCTGCACTTTTATGTCTATAAGCATAACGTACCTACCGAGATACAAAGTGTTCGTTCGTCTCTATATCTCAATACACTTTCAACTCTGTTGAGGTACGTACCTCTTCTTAATGAATTGTTTTAGAAGTTACAAAAGAAGTAAAAATGTGTATTAAAAAGACCAAATTTTTTGCTTCTCTCCTGAGTTTATCTTGCTTATGTATCAGTTCAGTACTCAACCACATTTTCTGTTTCAGAAAGAGGGGAGTAATTTTTATAACTTATATTTGATCCACACAAACGAGAAAAGTTTATATTTCTTGCATGCATCTACTCTACTCAAATCATACATTGAATGAAATCTTAGTTTACTTTATATACGCATAGTAATGGAATGTTTCGATAAGGCGCATATACTTGCAGAATTAAAAAATACAAGAGAGAAGTAGGGTTAACAGAGGTCATAGTACTCAGCTCGGCAAGTTGATCGTATAAACATAGATTTACTCACGGCGTAACAGACAACAGCCACTTGCAACTGTGTTGTATCACAGCAACATTCCTTGTCAGCCATAGCGCCAGCCTACTACTATATCCCTGTAGTAACAAATCTTTAGTTTTGTTACGTTTCATATTTTTCCCTTCGAATCAAAAGTACGCGTACGCATCATAAATGCATTATCTTATTTACAAACAAACTTCAGGGTAAATAACCATTCTTTTCTGCTGAACTTGTTTTTTAAATAACCTTCGACATGTCTACCTGTTGACAACATGAAAATAGTATTTTGCATCCTATTTTAGGCAGTAATTTGTTTTGCACTTGTTCAGGCATCCTTCTTCCTTTATACGCTTATCCTCATAACAATAACACAGTTTTGCCGTTTTTGTTTGTTTTTTTATGCCAAGAAGGGACATGGATGCAAATGTTTGTATATCCCGTAAAATGAATTTACCAGTGTTATTGATTTAGCATTTTAATGGTTGTTGTTTTGAAACCGCAGTAAAATTTGTAAACAAAAATAAAATGCGATGCCTCACACGTGGAAAGTTGTTGACGTTGAGAAAGAGCTCTCTGGGGGTGTTTAGGTGTTACTGAAGAGAACGATAGTAACAACGCAACGTTCAAACACTAAAGTAGAATGGAGTGGTTTGTGGAGTAATAAAGGGGCAACGGTAAACGTAGTGACGTAGTCTTAGGAATTTCTTTTAAAATCCATATAACTGGTAATAACTAGAAAATGACTTTTGTTTATTATCAGCCACACAATGACCTTCTTTAGTTTTTTACGTTTCTCTTCCAAGCTATAACTACGACTGGAGTGTGATTTCCGTGTTGCTGTTTGTGAAGGACACCTGACGTAATTACCTGGTGGAGTGGAGAGCCGTGCAGAGTAAACATTCACATTAGGCAACTGTTGTTGTATGCTTTTCTATACAATTCACTTTGTTCGTTTTTCCTAGCCTACACAATGTTTCTTGTCGTAGGTATTCTTGTGTGTTGCAAGAACTCTGCTGTTTCTCTGCTCTACTCTACAATTATGCGTTCTCCTATACTCGATGAAATTTATGCAAACTTTTTGTTTCGGCCTTTACCTACAACACTTTTTTGCCATTATACAGTATTTAAATTGTTCCAGGTAGATAATTACAAGACTTTTGGAAAATTTATTAAAGGCGTCGCTCCATTTCAAATCACAAACTTCAAACTTGTTACAAATAAAGTTTAAATTCAAAGCCATATGCATTTCTGATTCGACAAAACGATAAAGCAAACTGCTACTGGGGGATTTATAAAATTTTGGTAGGATACTGGTAACAAAAATTGACAATTTACGGAGAATTGATATAATATATGTGTATTGTATTGTATTGTCTTTATTAACATGTTTCAGATATCAATCTTACAGACAATAATGGAATTTAATAATTCATTCTTGTTTATAAATGTCAAAAAACAAAAATTTGTAATTTATACTGCACAGACTGACGACAGTAGGAACAGAGGAATCACATGATTTTTTACGTTTTAAGCGCGCAACATATACATATGTAATAAGAGAGGACGTCTTTCATTCTCATTTTCTCAACTCTCGATTGAATTAACTATGTGGCGAGCAGCATAATATTTTTGGGAATGTTATGTGAAACTTTTTTCTTCCCTCGTGCTTGCGTTTCTTAATACTTTTTCGACGTAATTTTTTCATAAGCTCACATAAATATGGATGGCATTCTTTTGTAGAAAAAGGTAAGGTAGTGCATTTCGTGGGCCATGCCTGAGTGGCTGAGATTGGTTTGTTACTCTAATGTATTCGCATCTGTAAATATGCAACTCGATTGGAAATTGATGGAATGTGAATGCAAGTAAAAATTTAAGCAGCATTAGCACTACTGCAAAGTGGCAAAATATTTAATATGGCAATAGGAGCCGTGATTGAACACTCAAGTAGTAACGCTACTTCTTAATAATAAAAAAGCATTGCCAGTACACCAAACAACGTTCATTGCTCGCTGCATACCTGCATGCCTCAAATATTGAGGTCAAATTGAAACGCAAAAGCGCAACCTACAACGGCTGCGCCACAAGAATTGTGACTACTATGACTTACTACTCTATGGCACAAAGTACTCGAGAATCATTAGCGGTACTCTTTCATTACCTTCATACAGGTACCTCTGTAGGTCCACACATTCTTGATTGCTCAAGATTTTGATGCAGATGAGGAATAGTGTAAAAGCAATAATAATGGTAATCATTGTTAGGACGATCAGACAGCGCCAAACGATAGATCGGCAACATTGATAGCAACAAAAAGTTAACTAACAGAGAATGTTTGTCTGCATGGTAGCATGGCACAGAGTACAGTGATGAATGAAAGAAAAGCATGCGTGAAGTTTGAAAATGATGATTTCGCTTGAAACTATTTCTTACCTGCCCTTCGTGTTGAAAGCAAAAAAAACCCATAACGCCGGCGCCTAACACACCAAAATGTATTAACGGAGCTTATACATCCTGTAGTTTTTGGTTATCAAACAATGAATGAATTCTTACAATTTATACTTTATCAGACAGGATGTTCGGACTTTCGGACTTAATGTACCAAATTGCTCCTGAAAAAAATGAAGACGCAAGGAGAAAATATTTCATTGATACTTCTCTCCTATATTTATTTGTTATTATCAATCAGTGAATGAAATGGTAGTAAAGATAAATCTCTTTTTTCGCCATTTTTCTTCTTTCATTTACTTAAGTTTACCTTTTGAATGGGTGGATGTGGAACAAGTCTAAACAGAGTCTCATTGTGTTTTAGCGAATGAATTTTGATTTTCATCCTTGGGCTAGAAACAATAATAGATCCTAGCCAAAGATGAGTTTAAATTCTAAAGGTTGCTAGTGATGAGATAAATGTCCATTAAGCGTTGCCCATTAAGTGAAACTGAGTATTTATCTTAAAGACGATTCCTCTAGATTTAACTCGATTTGAGGATGGTAAAGAATAATGATGATAACGATGATTGTTGCGGAGCGCCTCTTGTTAAATCTCTTTGCTACCATTCTTCTATTTTTCGCTTTTTAAACTCAAGGATTCCCTTTCTAATTTGTAGAGAATGCAAGTTCAGATAAATGCAAAGTTGGTTGGATGAGCACAATGCTGATATATTTTCCCACAAACTGACACATGCAGCATTCTAGGCGTCATCAAACTAATCGACTTCTATTAACTATAATCTTGTTTACATCGTAGACGTTCACAATGGGAGAACACCTTTTGGCAACAACGTGTTTTTGCGAGGAATTTTTTGAGGTGATGACGTTGACGTCGAAACGTCAAAAAATAAATAAACTTTGTTTTGTTTCATTACTGATGTTGTGTTGTGGTCAGCTCGCTTGTGGAAAACATTGATCAATCTTGTTTTGACTCACACAGTGGTACACACACGATGCTACATGCCTACTCATATTTTGCGGGTAAACATAAAGGTTAAGATGTGTTGTGGAACGGTCATAATAATAATCATTACTCTAAATCCAACGAACAGGCAAAAAAACTCTATTATTCTAACCACACTAATTATGGCCATGCAAATGCTTCATCACTTCATACACAATAAGCTACCAAATTTTACCAAGTACATCGATTGTTTACGAGTGTAGTTGAGTGGTGACGACTCCAAAAGTGGTGCAAGGCATCAAATGGAAGATGTATTCTGCTGGTCAAATGTTATTGTTTTCATGTGAGCATGAGTTTAGCTCTTCATGTGTCCAGTGCGTGCCCATAACGATGAGTGGGATTATAAACAGTTTTAGTAATGTAATTGTAGTTTGCTCACCACCGCCACCCGTTATGAGAAAAACGGCTAACTGGAAATGCCGAGCTCTCTCTATTTCTTTCCGTCTCAGTGAGACGTGAAAAATATGAGTCGGGGTTACAAGAGTCAGTTATACTGACTACAAAAATCCTACTTGTAATGGAATATAACAAGTTACATAGGTTACAAGTAGTCATTACTTATGATTTCTGACTAATGTATTGCAAAGCATAATTTGATGGGATTTGGTAGAAGTGGATGTTTGTGAACTACAACTCCACAGTGAGTTTCTTGCTCACTAAATGTCGAAATCTACGTTAGTGTCTAGTGTGACGTGGGTATTGCTATTGCATACTTAATATGCATTTACAACATTGATTTGACAAGAAAGACTAGTTCCAGAGTCCAGAGTGGATTATAGAACTTGTGCAAACGAAAGTTTTTATCTGCTTCTCTAACCTTCAAAGTAATAATAGAGAAAGGATTCCGTGCGTTGTTGTGAGGGCTGATTAGTTAGTTCAAGCTACTTGTCTCGGTAGCTCGGTAGCTCACGTCATGAGCAAACCTCGTCACAAACAAACGCGATCAGAAGCACAGGTTGATGCATCATAGCAACCGCGTAACTATTTAATGCGCGTGACTTCCTCGGTCAAACTTTCACGTGTTATATTTTATTAGTGTACATATTCAATTATGCTTTTACGCCGTCAGCACGGCTTATTTTTTATGGTAACCAATCCGGAATCAATGCCGAACAATACTTAGTATTCTGAATCTGTGATGATCGCAGAACGATCTCATATGCATTCAATAAATAATTGACCAGAATAGAAATTCGAATAGATTTAGTGGCCTGGACTAGTAGCTCAATTGTTGTCGAATTCCTCTCACTACGTCATAGGCTATGAGAAGCTGCCACGATATTTGCCGTTATGTTCTTATGGCAAATTCAATAATCGCTGTCATCGAATTCGTATGAATGAAATTCCCCAACGTAAAAGCCATTTCTGTACAATTCGCAGTACAAAATTTTGATATTTTTTGTGTGCTTTGGTCTCCATTTCAAGGTTATTTTTATGATTGGTACAAAGCAAAAGTCTGGGCAAAGCAGGTTAAAATTTATTAGAAGACAAATAAAAATTTGTAAGTTTGTTTTTAATAAAACGAACGTGAAAATATGTAAGTTGCATTAAAATGCTTTAATTTCACACTGCCAAACTATCGACATGAGAGTGATATCTACAACTAATTGAAGAATGCAACTCTGAAGGTTGTTTCATGATTGAGCTTTAACAAAGCTGACACCATGACAAGCGGTACTCACATACTCTCAACAAAAATGCAATAAAAAATTGTGGCCTATCGCATGTTTGCGTTATAGAATCAGGCAGCAAGAAAGAAGTGCTGAAGAGGTGACTTTAGTCAGAGAGTGATATAGAATGAAAAAAGCTAAGTTAGCATAAAAAAGGCCACCTGAAAGCATTCTCTAGATTAACATGAGTTGTAAGTTGAAGGCTCCTTTTATTGACATGTTCATTTTCATTTCAATCGGGGAAGTGACTTGTACATTACTTAAGCAGCTGTATAAGTACACAATAAAAGGTACGTAAATTGGCACATTAGATACCTTGAATGAATCCATCTATGACTCTTTCAACCAAACAACAATCGTGCATGTGCACAATAATTAGGGAAAGATGCTCTGTATTATTCGCCAGTGCTTATCCATGTCGTAGCATGCAAACTGAATTAAATACCTAATTTTAGCTAGGGCGCCATATATTCGCATGAGATATCTCACAGAGAGAGTTTAAGAATAATCAATCTCTACTCAGTTGTGATATAACCAATTGGAGTGATAACTTTTATGAATGTGTTTACTTTGATTTCTTTCAGTCTGATTGATTTCTTTGCTACCACACTTTTTGCATAGGGCGACGCAGAAAATTACACATTTCAGCAAGTCGTAATATTTTATGACAAAACATATGTTCATTGCAAAATGGTGACCGTAGTCGAAATAATAAGAGAGATATCGAAAGTAGCCTATTACTACATTTTATTGACAGTGGGTGTGTCATTCTGCTTCGTGTCTATCTACCTAAAAACTAGTACGTAGTAGTGTGGTCCCCTCTCCTGATCACTGAATGACATTATTGCAGATGATGATATATCTGTTCTTGAAACTGTATCCTCTATCCCAGTTTGTCACGGCCAGACCCATCAGATCAAAGTTCACATTGTTGTGAATGATTCATTGAAAACGGAGTCTCTGATAGGTGGTTGAACGGAAGAATTAAACTTGTAGTCATGCTGAGCCAGCCACTTCGCAGCTGTAGGGAAGATGCCACACTCTTGATGGTCTTTTTATTAAGACAATCTGTGTAAGATATGATGATTGAGAAATACTGACGATTCATATTAATTTGTCGTAAATGATCCGTGAATAGTCCTCCGCTATCAGCACACTTCTGTCTCCAATGACTTAAGCAAACGCCAACTGTTTAGATAAAGCGCTATTGAATGACTCAGGACAAAACCCTGACTATAGCAACGGTCAAGCGTGATCACAATAAGTCCAGTAGCAACTAGACCCGATAGGCATTTCATGAGTTACAGATTCGAATTTCTCAGGGAACACACATCGTTCATTACCCTTATCTAAAAGTCAGGGGCAATTTCAGTTGAAAACCAGAGCCAATCATTACAATGTTGCAATTATAGTTTAAAACCTTACCCTTATCGGTCTTTGAGTCATTCTTTTATCTATCAGTAAGCTGCGTTCAATGTGTTCTTTTAAAAAGTGGCATTTATTTTATGTACACACTACATTTGTAAAGAACTCTTTGGAGATAATTTTGTTACAAAAAAGACGACGCATGCACCATGTGCTCAATGCCTGTCCCATTTTATTGTCATCACAAAATATGCTATGATCGAGGATGTGTACATATTGTGAATGCATGAAACTTGTAATGTCAACAAATGGATGATTTGCCTTGTACATTCCGATCAAGGGTCAGGTCTAAAGTCCGTTGAGCATTTCAACAGATTTGAGGGGTCCAAAAATATACTTTCTTAGAATTTCCTGTTTCCAAGTAGGTTAAACAATTGGGCTTGACTTTCTGCGTTTCTTGTTGAGAATTAGAATGGATGCAAGAGTCCTTCCTCATTTTCTCAATTTTGATAAGAATAATGTTTAGAATGTGTTTCCATAATCTTGGGGTTTTCTGTTTTCTTGGTACGTAACGTATTACCCGTCCTTTCAAATTTTAACTTGCTTAGCTTTTCCCATGGTTCATTTGACGAGGCAATTTTAAGTAAAATATTATTTTTCAGTTTTAGGACGGTCTAGATAAAATTCTCTGAAACCATAATCATACAGTTTGAAATGTATTATTTTTAAATATTCTAGCTGCGATATATATGTTTGTAAATGGAATGTTAAAAAGCAGACAAGTGCCTAGATTTCCCCAGCATAGTAATGTCTTGTTCTGATTAACCATGGCTATCTCCTCAACTCTCTCTCTCTCTCTCGTACTTATGCAACCAATTTTAACTAGTCATGCTCTTTGATCATACGTCAAGATTGTTGGTAATGTTGTGATGACGAAATCATCTCTTTAACTTACCTAAGTCACTGTGGAAAAGGGACAGCACGGCATCAGCACAACACGTTGTGCGCACTTTAATGGTGTGGCTATTCTTTTGTTTGCACATGCATTTATTACCCAGCTGCATAACATACACACTGGCAAAGTGAGTGAGCAACTCCTCCAACTTCATATTTTTTATTTGAGTCTTTGCATCAGATTTATTATTATTATTATTATTATATTATAAATATATCTGGCTTAGACTTCTCACTCGCAACCACTGGTCGGCTTATGCAGCTAATCATAATCATGACGATCATAAAGATAGTCATACCCAGCAACAGCTCTGCATCGCTCATGTATTTATAAAGTGCATTGTCACCGCGCTGTATAATATTTTGGAGTTTTGATTCATTCCCGTTCATGTCTCTCTAATGTATCCCACGACATTTGAGGACATATCGGAGAAGTTACTTAAGGCAAGAAACTCTGATCGGCAACAATAATAATAAAAGGCAATAAAATAACTGGTAAGGTATAATAATATGATGATAAATAATGCGAGGGACTTGGATTTATTCGTGTGATATGTCGCGTCTCTTCTCTCCGTTATTGAGTTTGCCTGACCCATTTCCCTACTTTTCCTCCTTAAGCATTGCTACGATGCTCCACTGCAGGACGTCTCTCTACTTCTGTGAAGTTACGTTGCATACCTACTTCTACGTGCTAAGGAATGTTGCGATCTGATGAATGATATTCTAATGCTCATGTGCAATACCACGGATTGTGCGGTAGAAGCCTGTAAGCAAAATCCACTTGTGCATGTACGCTTTAGGTACTAATGCATATAATTATATGATGCATTTATTTACACAGTTAAAATTCATGAATGCATGCATCCTTGTAAAGTCTAATGCATAATACAATATTTCTCTACACACAGTGCCTATTCCACTAACTTGCGCATCATTCAGTGAAATTGCGATGTGCTGACTGAGTGGGAAATTCGCCATAAACATATAATCTCTAAATGAAGGTGTTGTCCTTTGATTATATGGATTTCTTTCCATTATTACGAGCAGGCCAAACGTCAAACAGTTAAAGGGATATTGATATTGAGCTTTAACGATTCTGTGGACAATAGTAACAATAATCATGGTAATGCGCAATATTCTGTGATATAAATCTTGCAATAGAAAAGGTTGGTCAAGCGTGTCATGCCTCTGTAGGTAATACAAAAAATTGCTGGCTCGCTGGCTCGCAATAAATTGTGCATTTGACCATCACAGTGTCACTCAAAATAGAACTTTTTTTTGGCTATAAGTAGCAATAGGTTTAAAGGCAAAAGTAAGATTGGGTTATGGGCAAGTGTAAAATTGGTGGTTATAAACAAAGTCACAGTTGAGTGGAGTCGGCAAAGCAAGGATTCCTTCGATTTCCAGATTAGGCTAGCGAGTTGCTGACTTCACGTGATTGAGTAGTGAAACAATGAGATCTAGAAAGATTTTGACATCGTACGGATAGCGTCATGAATATTTCGAGAATGTTTGCAACCTGTTTTAGAGCAAAAACTGTCGATTTGTTTTGTTGCTAACCTGGAAATGAAACACATCGTGAGCTTTATGTTGCCGAAGAAGCTCTATGATTCGTGTTTGATTAGGATGACAAGGAACGGTCTAGTTTGTTGTCTTTATTTAACTAGACATTATTGAATTGATGACGGTTTGGCCACGTTTACGTTTATGTAACATGGAGGTTGTTAGGCACAATGACCCTCTTTGTCGACCATCTGCTGGGAAATAGTTTTTATCGCTACGTAGAAAGACTCTAATGTTTGAGTGTGGCTACGCTACGTGAATGGGAAGGTAAAGATATCGAGTTTGAGTGCAAGCAAGTAATGAAATTGAGAAACCAAATAATGATTCTTGCAGCCTTTATCAGATTTTCTATCTAATACAAATTCGCGAAAAAAATCCCACCGAAGCAGACAAGTATATATTGTGCTTAGTAATGCAAATCTTTATCTATATTATGTATATGTAAGCCAAGTTGCTCATGATAGAAATAGCATTCTTGAGGGAAATGTGCCCAAAACTACAATACATGGAATGGTCATTCAGTCTCCGTGAGTAAGTAAGTGAGAAAGAGGAACTCTAACGGACGCATGTTGTGGTGGTCTAAGTAGTCTCTCGTGTATTTATGTACGAACTTCTCTCCAGGAACCTCTCTCCTGCTTGCATAATCACTCGAGGATTGAGTAAGTGAGATTGGTAGTAGGAGGCATTAACCCCGAGATTGGAAGATTTATAAACTTGTCTGCGTAGTATGCTTGTGCTTGCCGAGTAATTTGAATAGAATGATTACTCGGTATGGATACTTTGTTTCTATCTGTTACTTGCTTGCAAATTCCATGAGTTTTCATTTGATTTTTTGTCTGCTCATGATATCTTAATGTGTTTTGCTAGGGAGAAAGTATTTTTATTTCTTTTCTCAATTTTGGAAGTCTGATAAATTTATTTTCTGAGTGCGCTCTACACTTTTCGTTTGGTAAAGTGCTGGTGTTGCGATTGTATATTTATTCAAGAACTTTTACTTCGCAACAGTCATAAAATTTGTCATCAGTCTCATGGTCTTCGAAATCAGTTATGAGTAAGGTTACATCTTCCTATTATTATATAAGCCTTTTCCCTATCAGTCTATTCATGATTATCATTACGATTATTAGTATTAATACCCTCTTTACTCAATTACAAAAAAATAGAAAAAAGCCAGATTACGTCGTCGCTATATGATAATATTGGTGATCAAGCATAGCATGCAAGTTTGCAAAATCAGCGTCCAGGCGAAAATTGTGTATAACCGACCTTGACTTTATCCACGCAGTTAATTATGTGGCAACAGTCTGTGAGTATGAGCTGGTACGCGTGTATACTGTATCAGTCCAACTCGGTTCATATACATCGCCACAAGTGCATACTCATAATATGTAGCCATGTGTACTCACATGCAACAATCCGTGCACAACACAAGATTTAACTTAAACCTATAATAACAATATTTTCATCCTGTCTTGTAAAATTCCTTCGAATGTATATACATATCAAGTTGCAAATAAGTATAGAAGAAGAAATTGAATGTGTGAGAGAGTTGATTCCTTTCCTATCTCATGAACTTTTTGTCCGTTTTGCTGACTGGTTTTGAATTTATGGACAAGTTGTGGAGTATTCATTCAGAATGCTGACGGAGCGGAGACTAGGGCGGTAGAAAGGTACATGCACATCTCGGCTAATAGACATGTAGAAGAGTTTACCTAAAATTGCTCTTTGCCTACGAACCAGGCCGTGGATGTCCATATCAAGACAGGAGTCGGCAGATTCGTTTAGAAAGCACGATGCTGCATTAACTGATTTGGGAGAGTAAGGTTCAGGTACATCGTAAGCAAATACCTGGGTTATCGTAGTGATGGAATCATACCTGCATACTTATGAGTAGGTAATCCCAGTTAGGTATACACTGCTTTGCAAATAAAGAACCGCCATCCACTGGTGTCGGTGTCATTATTCTCTCTATCTAACCTTGTTGCTTTTTTGATGAACTTTCTTATACAACCTTTTAACAACGCTGCTAGACAGGTACTACTACGACCACAACTCTTTCCATGGCAAGAACGGAGTGTGAGAATGATGAAAATATGCGAACGTGGTCGACGAATCACACAGACAGCATGCACAATCATCATTATCAACATGATTTCCCTGCTATTCAAGGTACGATGACTGCGCGCAGCTGCGGTCTCGTTAAGATTTTGCTAATAGCCAAAACTCATTCGGGATATATTTATTTTTCTGTCTGTGAGACTTTTTTTCTGTAAAAAGAATTTTCATATTGAGTGGCTGCGTTGCCGTTGCCACTTGGTCGAGCTCACTGAAGTCAGTAAACTCGATATTACTTCAAACAGACAACTGGTGAAATTCATCTTCATGAGCATCCTTTCTACTGCTTTCCCAGAGGCCTAAGTATTTCATTCTCAAGCGAAATTATAAAAGCGGTTACAATCGATTTTACACTTTTCCTGTAACAAGTTTCGCACTTTTCATTCATTGCTAAATTGATATTTTTATTAACACCGAATTAGCTTATCTTTGTAAATAGTTAAAATAAGCTGGCATTTATGGGAAGTTAATGTCCTTACTTGTACTATTTGTAAACTGTAATCCGTCTTGATTACGCATTCGAAGTTATGCTATACCCAATTTTTGTCGAAATGGCCATGGTATGATCATTAATTTTCCGTTTTATTTACCGACCTTGTTCTTAAAAATGATGATACTATAAAGCGTTTCTGATTATTGCTAAATTTTAATACCTCTCATGAAAATGTACAAACTGCAAACAATAATAATAATAATAATCATCATCATCATCATCATCATAATCATAATGTATGCTTGTGCATCAGAATTCATGCAAAATGACTACATTTTGAGTCGAGTCGCGTGATATGATTTTTGGAAAATCCCATATCACGTAATATTTAATGTAAATACCTTTGTGGACATTCCTGCTTTTGTGTGGCAGCGTTTATCTTTATCGATACGTAAAAATGTAATCTTCCCCAGACTTTGCACACATCCTTTTGTTATCACTCTTTTCTCATACCACTTCATTCATGTTATCCCTGTCCGTTAAAATATTTACAGAACTTGGTAAATCTGATTTTCTTTTGAAATGGGCGAAAAGTAAGTAGTTACTAATGTGCCTGACAAAATTCATTAAAACTGACTTACTTAACCACTAAAGTATGCCTGGGAAAATATTCGAAAAGGTCAGATAAATAACAATAATGATAAAATACCAATAACCTTACCAATTGAACGGAACATGATTTTTGGTTGCTTTCCTCGACCTATATTGTGTTGGATGCAAATGGACGGCCTCCCGATCTCTGTTTGTTTTCAAGATAAATTACAAGGAAAAATGCAGAATGCAGTTCAAGTTAGTGAGGCAATACTCCCTTTATTTATTATGCAAAATTGAAATAATGATTTATAGGAAAAAGGTCTAAATTTGTTTCATCATCAGCAAAAAGGGTCTTAGTCTTTATTCTTTACATACCGGTTTATTGTAAAGTCGCTCTCTTTGTTCATACCTATTGTTATTAGATTAGATCCTGTGGACCTTGAAGCATAGATGGTTTTCAATCTGTAGAAAATGGCATGGCGGTGATTAGAACCAAAAATGAAAGGTCTTCTTTCCTTATGGTTGAGCAGACAGACAAAAAAATTGTTACCTGTGTGTTTTCGAAGGGAATGTTACCTTTGCCATAAGTGTAAAACTGTCTGTTGCCAGCTTCAAAGACGAAAGACTCATAAAATTCCTTTTAAGGTAATTCTCAAGAAAAGTGTTCCAGGAATACAGGAGAGTTTAGTAGGTATTGGATGAATGCAGCGTGTCTGGGTCTGCTGCCTGCCATGCACTCCTTCAACGGAGAAGGATGAAGGAAGTGTCTAAAATTGTTTTCGTCTTATAATCATCATCTACGACAATAATACGCATGTACCTTTCAAATCTGCCTCTTGCTCGGCATGAACCAAGGAAAAAATAAGAAAAATGGAATATCCTTTTGTTTTTTCAAGAAAACTGAAGAATTTAAGCATTTATGACAGAGCTTTTATACCACCTGTTAAGCGTACAAAAAGACCGACTACCTACAGCTTTAAGTGGAGTTGGCTCCTTTTCTCTATGTTTTATAGATTTTATTCAGAAAAGTGCACTGCTAACATTTATTCGACAACTATTAATATTGCTTCACTGGCTGAATAGCCTTACCTTTCTTGGAGAAGTCGTCCGTTGATTGGTTGCCGAGCAGATTCTTTTGCTCACTCTTAACCGAAATTTTGTCATTGAGTTCATTGTAGAGTCTTGAGAGCGCCGATGGAGGTACATTTCACCCATCTTTCATAATAAATTGTACCGTTTGGATAATGCATTGTATGAATTGGGTCGGATTTAAAATGAATTAAAGTGGGTTTAGTTGACAACGAGTTCAAAAGTTTCAACACATGAGTAATTTTCCCATTATCTGAAGATTGTGAAATTTCATTAAATAATAAGTTGTGTATTTGAAATTTTCAGGAACCCGTGTATACGCTCCGCCGGAGTGGATCCGCTGTGGAAAGTATTATGGAAAGCAAGCCACAGTGTGGTCGTTGGGGATACTACTCTACGATATGGTTTGTGGCGACATTCCCTTTGAACGCGATGAGCAGATTCTTCGCGCAGACATCAGCTTCCGAACGCGTTTAACACACGGTAAGCACTTGAAGCTCACTCACATGCCAAAATGTATTAAGTAGTCTGACTAAGTCTCTTCTTGTGCATGTGTCTGTTTGACATTCAAACGAGGGGAACAGTGGCAATATGTAAATGACAGCATCAAAGAATTCCTTCGATCACTCAGAATAATAGCACGTAACACGATACCAACTGAATGATGTAGGGAGAAAAGATTACAAATCCGTAGTCTTGTTAACTAAAAGCTAGTCAAAGGAAAACAAAAGACACTCGTTAACTTCCTCCGTTTTGTGGCAGGAAAGGAGAGTTGCCATGAGATGGTTGTTGTGGAGCTATTTTTAGAAATAGGAACCATTGCTCACATCGCATGCAACTGGAAGAATTGAGCGGAAGCTCGGAGAAATGTTCCTCTCTCTTCAAGAACCTTTCGTGTATTATTTTCAGTATGAGTGCATCGCATTGCATGATAATTAACAATGCGGGAAAGGCGTTCATTATGTAACAAAATGTCTGACGAGCGTTGCTTTTTGTCTTTGATTTGCAGAGTGCCAAGATTTGATCAGACAATGTCTGAAAGTGCGTCCACAAAGTAGACCTCACCTTGAGGACATTCTCAACCATGCGTGGATGACCATTCCTCTAGACCCTCCTCAGACGTCTCCATCGCCATCAATCTCTCCTTCCCCATCGCCCTCTCTCTCACCTTCTCACTCACCTTCCTCCTCCGCCAGTGGGCACCCACCAGCACCTAACTGCACGACTGAAACTACCAATCAACCCTCAAGTACTGCCCCACCTGCCACCCCGGCAGCACCAGTCGCCACCCCTGCAGCAAGTATTAAGGCTGATGCAAAAATGAACGAAAGCAACACGACGTCGAAAAAATCTGACGAGCTTCCACCTGTCAACGTCAATGTTAATGTAACGGTGAGTGTAGCATCGGAGTCAGTGTCATCTGCTGGTCAATCAGGTGCCTCCATGGAGTCAAGTCCCCCTCCATACCTTTGACTACCATGCTCAATGTAGCTCCGTAATTTCTAATTTTAAGATAAAATTTCATAAGCATAATGATAATTTGCTACTAAGCATAAAATAGGAACATTCGATAATGATAAGTAATTAGGAAAGCTGGAAAATTATCTGTATCACACTTTTGCTTCGATGTTACGAATTATTATTATACAAACTCTACAAATCGGTATAGAGTTAGATTTGAGAGACTTACAAAGAGAAAAATCTTTTTTTTCTGTTAAAACCGATTTTTCCTTCAAAGTATATCAAATTAGAGCGTTGATATTCGTTTCTCGTAGAAACACAGATTTTGTTCTGTAATTCTCTGTTTCACTCCTCCTCTGTAGGCCCTTGAAAATAGCTGTTGTTATTTAGTTTGAAATCAACGTGACAGCAGTTATTGTATAGGCATGCAGTACATATAAGACTTATCTGGGAGAAATCCCTTGTTTTCAGATTTATTATTATTACTATTAAAAATAGTTTGTTACAGTAGACAAAGTTAGACGCTGCGTCATTATATTATTATTATTTATTTACTACCGAAGTAGGCTTCGTTTGTGTAAATGCTACATCATCTTTTCGTATATTGTTATCAAGCATGCACGCCGCTTATATTCACGGTTAGGAACATGTTATGGATTATCATTACTCTGAAGATAACCTTACTTATTATTACATAATTGAACTAGCTCCTAAAACGTCAATGACTTACTGCTACCTTGTCAGTATTTGGTAAAACTGCAGATAGTAGAGATAAAACAACGCTAATTTTAGACTAGTTTTTACTGCACGAAGATTGATGATATTGGGTCTCATGTTACTGTTACTACTCCTGTTATTATTATTATATTATTATATTACTAATATTATTATTTCGAAGACACATACCACGCAGTAAACTACTATTATTAGAGTATACAACCAAACGAATATGGTAACTCTTTCCCCATATCCCATGTCATCCATTCTTCAAAAATTTACATTTTTATCATTACAAAGCTACAATCATAATTTTCCCAAAAATATTACATTGGAACTAAACGTGCTTTAATAAATACAATTTGGAAAGCGGGCTAGAGAGAGTAATTATGATAGAAAAAACAAGTTGCAGTGTTTTGTTTTTCGAAGATGCGTAAGCAATATAATTATATTGATTCGTGAAAAGGTACCTACGTGCTCCGGTAAATATACTTCCGCTATTCTTTTATTTTATCACGTGTAGTAATTCTTTCACTGTGTCTTTTGATCCATTATTTTCATGAGGCAAGCGTGACCGCAGTCGAATCAACGTTTTGAAAAAGAGACAAATTTTCTTCAATCAATATTCCATTTTATGACAAATGAAATCTAAAACCAACATTTAATTAATCTGGATACAATTTTACTGGAATATAACGTACTACTTAAATAGCAGTTACATAAACTTTGTACTTTGTACTACATTTGTATAAAAAAATCAGTGTTGCTACAACGAAAGTAAATAGACATATTTCTTAAGATTTGTCAGGGCTATCATATTCGTAAAAGTATATTATTACAGTTTAGCAGCAAAAGCTATGAAAGTAACAAAAGCGCATATATTGACTTTGTTCCGTGTTAATTTCTCTTGTAGAAGAAACTCTTACTGTCTGTCATACTTGTCTCTCAATCTTGTCCACCTAACGCTACGCAGTGTTCCCTTGAGTTATGACGGAAAATAAGGAAATTTCCTCTTGTGATAATCAGCCCATTTCAGTTTTCTGCAGAGATGCATCACAAAGTACTTCCACACAAACACGTAGATCAATTTAATAATAAATACAAGAGAACATTACGACGGCACATTGATGTATTGTGCATGGTAAACAGGCCTATACTTGTGTCGCTACTTCCAAGCTGAATCCGCTCTCTCTCTAATACACACTGATCAGGAATGGAGTTTAGGCATTTGGCTGGTTTTTCACTCAAGAAAATCTCAAGCTTATTATTAACCATCACACAACAGCTACAGTTAAATAGGCTTGATGTCCGCGTCATATAATTTGGATAGCTACACACTGGTTGCGTTACCTATAGAAAGTCTTATACTGAATGTGAGCGACTCTTCCTTGCGTTTGAGTTCCACAAAACATGAAAAATATGTATCCCATTGTACGAGATCTGTTTCGCTGGGTGGTCTCTTTTCTTGTTGGTACCTTGACGATTGTCATTTACTTACTACACACGCTACTTTACTAGGCAAGAAAATAACTCCTTTCGAAATTATTTCACTGCAATTTCAATTTCTCTAATTTGAAAGATCGTGTGTGCATTGATGTAGATCTTTTTTCTTGATACCTACGTTATAGGAAGGGTACATAATAAGAGTATTTATAAATTCGAATTTATTTTTTCACTTGGTTGGTTAACAAATATTTTCCAATCTATTCATGCGGATGTTTTATACAGGTAGGTATATTATTTTGAATCTGTACTGTCATGACGCAGTTGTTATGAAAAATTTCAAGGTAATTAAACGTGAATATAATTGGATCACACGAACATCTCGTGTAATTGAAAAAAAAACATTTTTCTACAGACCTAAACGAAAGTTGTATTGTTGTATATGGATTAGTTGACAGACAAAAATGATTGTATTACTGTACTTTTATACGGATAATATATTGAATATTATAATTATGATTATCAGTGTTGTAAAAATAGTCAAGCTTCTCCAATGATGACAACTGTTTTTATATAAATTTTTGCTTAAAATGCATTATTATACTACCCGTCTTCACACACGCATTCTTATAAGAACTGTTTACAAATTGTACTGTAACCTTTACTACATAATATTGTATTATCCACACACCATCTTTGTATGTGTTTTTAACGTAATGGAAACCTATTTATATGTAAACGTATGCGCTATTTATATTTGCTGTTGTAAACGAACGATTCTTTGTGTATGTATTTAAGAAAAAGAGAACTCCAACAGCTATGATAAATCCACTAAAACTGCTACACACTTGTTCTATTACTATTTACTACTTCAATGTAACATTTTTGTTAGTTTGGCAGAGATTACTGTTACAGGTGAGAATAAGACAGAATACAATATTTTTATAGAAAACAGTTTTGAAGTACCAGTAATTATTTAAGGGTAAGAATTTTCTCAAGCGAGAAATAAATTATACATAAAATCGATATATGTATAAGTGTAAGCTTTGAATATAGTGCATGTCCAAAAGCTGATCATATATAGTAAAACAATGCAATAAAAGTAAAATGTCAGTAGACTTTAACCTTACATTGTCTGCGCGTTCTGTGTCAAGTTTCTCCTCAATGTTGATTTATTCTTTCATTTTGCTCTTCTCTCCTCCATACAGTCTCACATTGCTCCGTTCTTTTACTCTGAATTTCGTCTCATCTGCAACTCTGCAAGCCTCTATAAGCATTAAGCATACGTCACTGGTGCGAGCATCATCCATAACACCAGTAGCGAGCATACCGAGCACACCGACTTCATACTCGCCAATTCCCTCTTCGTCACTGCGGACGTCTTATTCTTGATGCATGAGACTTCAAATGTCGCCTTTCCGTCCAATTCATCGTTATTATTGCGGCACGTGCTGCAGTGCATACCTACCGTACTCCATACATTTTATTTTCTTGGAGCAAACAAAGAATTAATTTCCTTGAAAGCCGTTCCAGTGACTTTAGAATGAACCTTTTGAACACAAAAATCTCTTTTCATTACCTTGCTCTTTGTCGTGTTATAACAAAATTATTCTGACTTCTAATGAGCATATTATTAGCGAATGGATGGTCAGGCGCCACCTACCTAGCCACACATTTGCATTTGTATCTCACCCATTTTACAAACGCAAAATTATATTGCATAATTGAAAGTAAAACGTGACATTCATGTAGCATGATCTTTTGTTATTACTCTGGTGACCATATCGAAGCATTTCACATCAAATAGCGGATCATTATTGTTTCCTTGGTGAAGAGCCAAAAAAGCATGCTATTGCCATTTGCCACTACCGCAGTAAATAATTTCACCCGTTGGCCATTTTATTTACAGTATTGGGCCTACAAAATTATTGTTTTCTCCCTTTTGATTATATTGCATGCTTTCTTTCTCACTGAGACCATGAATATATGGCCATGAACAATGTGCGGTGCGTGCAAATTTACTTCCAGGAATTATTCGCAGCAAATCGTGCAAAGGTTGTATGTCAACTTTTTACTGGATTGCATATTTTCGATGTCTCTGCGGTACTGTTAATTTCAGTAGCTGTGGTCACACAGTCATGTTTGTCCATCAACAAAAAAGTACGCCCAAGCAGTCGATTACATGCGGTATAATATTTGGAAAAGTAAGCCATTTTTTCCTTTTTTCTGATGATTGACCAGCTACACAGCAAAATAGCCTGATATACATTGAGCCTACATACAGTGAGCCTACATGGAATTTACTATTAGTAGTACCCGATCAAACCTACGCGCAGCAGAGTTTAGCATTTCCAAGAGCCAAATGTAGGAAATATTTAGGTCACTAGTAGCAGGCACAAAATTACTCCGTATTTGGGTCATCGAATTTTGTTTCTTCCAATGCTTCGCCTATCACTCCCTTCCTCTCGGAACAAACAATTGCGGTGTAATTTTTCCCTGCCATTTCCAATCAAAAGGAAAGTAAGTAAAACGATTATAAACAAAGTAATGCTGAATTGACTACGTCGTAAACTAAGCACGTAGGAAACAGAGTGTCGTTTACATACTAAATATTTAACAATGCCTGACCATCACACTCCAGTGTCTTGTAATCTTTCTATTGTATCGCTGGGTCTCTTTGTCTCCTTTCCCCCATTAAACTATTATGCTTTCATGGACAAAAGTCCGTAAAAGATGATTTCCGGAAATAAACTGTAATAACGTTTCATAAGTTTAGTCGGTACATTAATGTCAACGCTTAGGTTTATATCAACAACCGTATTTGGATAGGGAGAGTGAGTAAAAATGAATTATCTATTTGCTCAGTAATGCCCACTCAACAGTCACTGCACATTTCACGAGCGCAATAAATTATTGGTGACGGCGACGACTGCACTTCAGAATTGCCAAAGTGAGTTTAGCATAACATAAGCTACGACGAGGTAAAATTTCATGACGAAGCATTAAAAAGGCGTGCTGCTCCGTCACAACATTACATATGCACATGCATGATTTCAGCATTTCCTCACTGAGTTCGGAATGCGGGAAGGACAGTCAGTGGATTAATATTTTTTCGACTTATTTAGGTCAGCGTTCTACCCACGATATTTTGTAATTTCCAATAACAGTTCAACTGGAGAATTGAAACAGAACTGCCTGTAAAAGTCAAGATCTATAATTAATGTTCCAAAAAATGCTAACTATGGAGTACAATGAGGTTACACGCTACAAATTGCGACCAAATTGAATTTCAAACAGGTTGTCCTTCGTTTAAGTTTAAATGAAAAAGAATGAACTTTTCATTGAAAGCCATTTATTTTTCAGTTCTCCAGAAATAGCTTATTCATTTTTAGTCCAAATTTTGCTTTCCATTGACACCTTTAATTCAAAAATGGGTTGGTTTAGTCAACCATTTTATTTGTTTGTAAAGCAAACAGCCTTTGCAAATCATTTCATCGTAAAATTTTATTTCCTGTTGACCAAGTTATCTGTGTCTGGCAACTGCTAAAAGCTGACAATTTGTTGCAGCGCAGAAAATGCGCATTTCCGAAGTGACTGTCAACAGGACAATGGCGAAGAGTAATGACAATGAGCGTACAGTTCGAACGGTAAATTTTACTTTAAAAGAATCAGGGTTTGTGTCTGTCTATGAGGCTGATTCTATCGAGCGCCACTTGACTGTCATTAATCTAGGAAAATGGTGCGCTGCAAGTGCAAAGCAATCCTTGCGTTGACGTACGAGCGTATTAAAAAGTGAAAAGTGATCAGGAGTCATAGTCATGACGCTGACGCAAAAAGCGTTGTATAATAGTAATGAGTACAATGGAAAGGTACAGCTGCTGTTATTGACTTTGTGTGACACTTTACATTATTGTATTATCTAAGAGAAAAATCCACTCGTTGTAAGCCTGACTGCAAAAGAAAAATGACTTCATAGCATTGAATGAATCACACTCACTCAGTCAGTTATTATTAATATTATTGTTGTTACTGTCTAATGAGCGTTTCCTACCTTCATACAATTGAGAATGAGTATAATGAGATAATAATAATTGTTCAGAAAGTTTGTCGTGTACCTTAGTTACGCCTTGCACTGCACTGCATGCGCACCTCATCAACATCACTGCACTTTGGATGCTATTATTTTTATGCAGTATAATTGCATTGATGCAATTCGGGAGGAGAGGCAAGGCAAAGGAAGATCAACGAGAATGAATGAATGGGTAAATGAAAAAATATATACGAACGTGCTTCCTTTCGCACACCAACTCCGTGTCGTAATATATAATTCTTCCTGATGCCATCATCATCATTATTGTAGCGCCGTTCTGAACCTCGTGCAAGAGGTGCATTATGAAAAATTGTGGCATAATATTGTTATTATGTGAAGCGGTGTATGGGTGAACGGGAAAAACTTTCCTTGTACACGATTATGTAGATTTGGTAGCCAATAATAAAATGATAAAGGAGAAGTGTTGTAAAAATTAGTTACGTGATATGCAGTGGCTGCAGACACATACAAGAGGAGTACCAAAAAAGAGATGAAAGAGCTAACGCTGAGAATTAGGTCATGGTGTATAATTTCAGTTCTATTTCCGCATAGCGTCCTCTCCTTTCTCTTTGAATGTTAAAAGCAAGGCTGTGCAATCGTCAAGAGTAAGTTAGAGAGGCAGTGTTTGCATGAGCTGCCTGCCGACACTCTCTGACTGATGATGACCAAGGTTTTTTAGGAGTTTCGTGTGCTTAAGACGGCGCGGCGAGGAGTAGTACAACCGTTATTGCTGCTATATGCCACTTTTCCTCTGCCGCCGCCCGCTACTCTCAACTCTGACTCGCTCAACTGCTGCAATGTAATTGGAACAAGTATAATATTTGTAAGTGGCAATAGCCCAGAAAAATAGCATCTTTTACAGTGCAAAGTTTGTATGTTTTGAGGAAGAAACTAAAACCGGGGAGACGCAAGAGGAGTTGTTGAGGGAGAAGAGAGAATAGGAAAAAGATGTGTCCCGCAATGCTGCAATAATAAATAGGATGAAAACTTACAAGACATGAAAGTATACAAGATTCAGACAGAGAGCCTAGTCGAGGACTACATGGTGAAATGAATGGGCCACACCGCCACACCGTACACCAAGTAATGCTCTAGCTGGTTTTTATATAATGTATACTCAAGTTATTTGATTCTGTAAGTAAAGGGAAACTTATACCAAAATACAAGGATAAAAGCAGTGTGTTAGGAAGTACAATGAGCAAATAAAACCAGAAGGGAAACTTTTTTTGGGTGCAGCCAGCAACAAGAATCAGACTTTATACAAAATCTATGCATGTGTAGATGTAGATGTAGATTGAGATTCAGTAATTCTCATAGTGGGTTTACTTTACCAGCACGCACATTCACTAACAAGCAAACATTTCGATGAATTTTTGTGCTCTTCTCCTGCTCTCTCTTTCTCTGGGTCTTACGACTGCTTCTGCTGGCTGCAACGAAGGCTACTTATTTAAAAAGAAATAACAACATGGCATTAGGATTGGAGCTAGAAGAGAAATGCAGTCAAAGTGTAGTTAATTCAGTCAGGTTGCTTGCTTTTTCACTTCTCTCTATTATGAACATCGTTGCACACTCCAATTTTTGACGTAGCAGAGTTGTTAGTGAAGAACAGATTTAACGCACATGCTACACATAATATTTGTATGCAACTCTTTTTCTCACACAAATATTACCAAACCTCATCCGAATGCTGAGATTTTCATATAAATTTTCGATACTAAGCCAGACTCAATTTTTGCTGTCTACTCCTCGTGGCTTTCCCTCCTTCTGCCTTTATCCATCTCTCCGCTTTCGTAACAGATTCGTCTTCTACTCAGACTCCCTTGAGGCATTGCTTGCCGAATTTACGAACGTCGTTTATCATGACGCGAACATATTATACGGCACTCTCACTTTACGCTCCTTGCCGATTGTTATTATTACAACAACTATTACTATTGTTATTGTTATTATTATTGCTGGCACCGCTGAGCGTCGCAGTAGAAACAGAAGTAATATTAGACATATGTCACTTGCCTTATATATTAGCATCAGTCTGCGCTACGACGACGATTCGTGTTATGTAAGTTTTACTTTATTTCTAATAATCATAAATAAAATGAAATTGCATTACTTCTTCTATGTAGATTTTCATGTAATTTCACCAACAGTTTTTCCTATTCAATTGTATTGTGTTGGCATTATTGGATTAGATTGTTTCATGTTAAAGGTACCGAAGCTTAAAAATCATGTAGGGAGACTGCTTTCATGATGCTGCATTTCTTAAGTCTGAATTAGTTTCGAGTCTTTAATATTTAAAAACCCTTTTGTCTTGAAATCTAAAAGGAATTTCTGGTTTTTGCTCCAAGTGCTTTTTATGCAAGCAAGCACTTGAGTAAAGGCTTGAAGGAAATTAGATGCAGAAGTTGCACTCTCAAAGTCGACTCCAAAATCACCACATCACCATAATGTTGTCATTGTCCCTGTGTGTTGCAAAGCCTCACACCAGTCATTTAACGGAGAGCTGCTTCCAACTTAACTCAAGTAGCGAATACTTACACTTGAAATTGGATCAAGTGTGATATAAATGCAAGTGCACGCAGCGAGTCAATAGTCAGCCAAACTGATCGCATCACGATCATCACTTTTGAGACCAAGTCTGATTTCTTACAGTTAAATGCGGAATCCATTCCTCTATAAATGTGCCAATAGGAAGGGGAATAACCTCAACCTCGCCAAAAATACCAGAAATATATGTCTAGTCAAGCGTTTTAGGTGCATTACTGATAATATGGAATGGCAATTCATATCGACAAGGTGTAATTGGGTTCATTGGGATTGGGTGCTGATGCAGTTCGCTGTAATATCCGAACAACTATAAGCAAGGAATTTTTGAAACAAACTTCACTTCATCCCATCAACTTTCAGTCGCACATATGAGTCCTTCTGTTGCCACTATCGATTCAGACAGAATAGTAATAATTATAAAGCACTTTAAATCTTTCGTGTAATCTTCCAAAAATCCCTCTTAAACCCTGTAATTTACGACAAGAGTTTGAACAAAGCTTCCCTCCCGAAGAGAAAATCTGTGAAAAGGCAGTCCGTCAAAGACGTTTAAACCCCGCTCAAAATCAGAAGACATTTTTTCGCAGTTTTTTCAGTTAATAAATTATGTTGGGAAAAGTAAGCCGCGATACCACCAAATTAATGATAAATACTGCTCATAAAAAAATGCAAACCATTAAATGGTGACTAGAATTTTCGTTATCCCCTTGCAAAGTTTTTTTTTTAAAAAGAGAATACATAACAGTTTTTAAGCATCAGTAAAAAGTGCACCTATTAAAGTATCTGTCTACGTGAATTTTATATTTATCTCTTGTAAAAGTTGTGTTAATTTTCTATTAAGGATTATACACGAATGTAGCGTAATTTTAATCCTTGTGAATTCTTCTTGCCCAATTTTAGATACTAGAAACACTTAAAATGCTAGGAACAAATTGATACTAGAGGTACATTTCTTTTTAGAAAAAAAATTGGCTCAACCTTTTTCTATAACATTTCCTCTCGTTGGCTGGCACAACCTGGTTCATCAAGTGGTACAAATGTGCAAAAATCTAAAAGATATAGTTTATATGCGTGATCCATTTCTGAGCATATAGTGCAAGTAACTAGTCACCACGGTGCATGGTGCATAATACTTTATTTTTAAAACACAACTTCATTTTAGCCTGTTCTAGTATTATTTTACTGTGCCATGTATAAGTAGATTGAACAACGTTATGATAAGTAGCAATTAGTAAAGAATAGAGATTAGCTAGAGACAACCAGAATAGCAAAAATGTAAGAGCATTACTTCTATAGAATGATTTCTACAGCGAATATTTGGCACGAAACTTGTCCTATGTTATTGCGAGCAAATGGACATCCTACAAGACTTTTTAAGAGCTGTTGGTAACCGTGGACGTTCCCATGTGCTATACCAATTTCTTATCTTGTCAGGCAAACGGTAATAGTTTGAAAAACTATTTTCTGTTCTATAAAAATCTTTAAAACGCTGCCGCTTACTACGGAGATTGAAAGGATGATGGGCCGCTACTAGACCTTACTAGATTCATACGGAATGCTCAAGTATGATATAATTTAAATTGGACGCTTTTGCATATAAACTGGCACGTATTTTTTTAAAGACTGTGAGTAATAATGATCTTTATATTTGTTAAGTATGTTATGTGAATGTGTGATATTTTTTCAATATACTTGCACAGAAGTATCGTTTTTAGTCCAGGGTTCAAACCCTCTGCTCATTTTATTTATATTTTCTTGGTGCTGCTCCTTACTAGATTTATCTGGTTTCGCAGCTTTCGACATTTCGACGCACTTGCTTCATTATTATTTTTTTATTATTATTATAGACTATTACATTCATAACGCGTCAAACGTTTAGCTCTACCGCATTTTTCTGCTTTACTTTTCACTCCAAAGCCAACATCCCATTATTATGTAGTTCACTATAGCTAGACATGTCATCGAAATTTTTTTAGCGCTAACGCGCGTCCTCAGTTACCTTACCTGTTCTCGGCAACAAACAATTTTTCTGACGCTGATGCTACAGGCAGCTCAATACTAGTAAAAGCTTGCTCACCTGCGTGCCTAGTACACGCTCGTGAGGTAACGATTCTTACGAAAGCACCTGATTAGCATTGTTACGAGTGATCCATAAATATTCAACAGAATCGAAAAATTTCTCTTCTCTTATACACACAAGTGAAATTACGATTATCTACGTAGATTTTGTATTCCTTATTGAATCCATATACAACAACACTTGAACACTTCATAAAATCACAATTGATTCGAAGATTGTATAAGGCCATGAATGAGCATATTAAACCAGCCTGACATGAATGAATTTTCAGAATTCAATGAAAAAATGAGAATGCAAAAACTGTGGATGCTTTTTATACCCATTGCTCAATTTACTACAGCTTTGAATAATTATTCAAAACTTAACCCGAACAACTAAATGATGTGTAAAGTTGGACGAGACAGAAGTGGCTATTTTTTTTGCGCTAGATGAGTCCTTCTAAGGCGACCTTTAAGCACTTGCCTCGTAGTGGGTTTAAAAGGTTGCATAAAAAGTTTTCTTTTTACCACAAGGACTTTGTTATTCTTCTTCGAGAGCAGTGAAGTCGACGAGTCGTCAAGTAAATTGACATTTTTCTTCCTTTGATGAAATAGCGTGTGGGATGGTCGGATTTGGCTGGAAAGATATTATTGTATCATTTTAAATGAGGAAGTGGAATTACTTTTCTGCTGCCTCTGATAACTGGGTAGGGAAAATGGGTCGGTGATGATTCCAGTGAGTATGAGTGTTACAGATTACAGAGAGGATTGGGAATACAACATGCATCCAATTTCCTTCCTTGGATTTAATGGCGCACGAAGATGAAAAGGAATATTTGGAACTGGAGTGAAACCTGGAAAGTAAGGCTGAATGACGCAAGTAAACAAAAGCTATTTTTTGTACAGTTGCAAAGCTGTGAAATATTGGAGAATAGCAAAATGTACGTAAGCAGATTTTTTTCTTCTCTCTCTCTCTACGGTATTGCTTATTGACAGGTTCATTTGGGTGTGAGAGTGGCGTAAAAACTGACTAAGGCGTAAGGACGAGATTTTATGATTAATTTCTTTATATTAAGAAACAGTGGGCTTGTGTACAGATGAATGCCTTTTCATATAATTCGCACATAAAAGGAATATTTAATATTATGTATTTATGTATCTGGAAGTGTACACAATATTTTTGTGTATTAATTCACCAGCTAAAACATCTGGAAATGTTCGTCGCAATATTCTGCACGTTATTTACTTGTCTGCCTCCTCCTCCGCAATAGCAGCGAGGACATCCGGAATAACTAACGTGGATTAAAGCCGAGGTTCGTGTTGCATTCAGCTCGGCTGAATAAACGTAGCCTAAAACTATGTTTATGTAAAGGGATGAGCAGAGGAACGTTGGCGTTGGCACTCACTGAACACACACTGACGGTAAGCTGGAAAAGACATTTTGCGTCACATCACATTTGAGGAGGAAAACGACCAGATTGCAAAATGAAATATCAAGAAAACTAAGTAGAGCTTCCGGTAGGCTTTGTGTTATGGCGAATCACAGCTACTTTCCTTCCAGCTAGTAAATAAAACAAACTGCTCAAGAATAGTTTAAAGCTGTACGGAAGGACATGCATAAATGAATGAATTCATTTTATATGCTGTTTTAACTTAGAATTTCTCCACAAGCTAGCCGACTGCCTAAAACTTTCATTTGTCATATTCATTCCCTACTCCCACTCTGTTGAAAGGGCCAAGAAGATAAACTCCAAGTCTTATAATGTCTACCTTCTCTAGCAAACATCTATTCAATGCTAAAAAATTGCAATTTTAATACGCCAAAAATAGCTAAACTCACATCAGACACTTGGCACAGTTTGCAACTCAAGGAAAGAATGCTGCTTAATTTCTTAGTTTGGATGAGTACAATTTTCTGAAATTAGAGAAATGACATGGTCTAGGTATCTGTCTATCAATTCGCTCTGCAGTGTCGCAGAGCGATAAAAAAAGATCATTGTCGCCAGTGACTGACTCCCATCTGAATCTCAATGCATCATAACCAGACATACAATCGACGTCCATGTAATTCACCTGTCCTTCAGAAAAGTCAGAGACGTTGTATAATAACGAAGTAAATTTTTATCTTGATACACTTCTTTCTCCATACATAGCTTGCATTCATGTGCCATTATTCCCATTTTTTATTAAATCGTAAAGTCAGTTGTGTGACTATGACAAAATACGAAAAAGGCAGCCATGTGCACATGGTCGACAAAACAAGCCTTTCTGTCTTCTTTCTAGGAAAACCTCGAGTAGCTGTAATAACCCTTTCCTTCCAGCTGGCTCTTTCTGTGGAGGTTCCTGATGCTCAGTAATAACCTACAGCTGGAAACTTGCTGCATGAGGGTGGATGGATCGTGTATGCTGGACAAGCAACATTTTGTTTACGTTCAAGACGAGTACCCTTGAGAGTTGACTTGAACTACATTCATCATCATCGTAGTAATCGACGTCCTCAATGCGATCGTCATATTATATTTATATTTAGACATATGGACGTACGTAGCACACATTTACATTTTCCCCAGTACTATTTTTGTTCGCTAGTCGACTATCTTCTAACCGGGATTGCGCGAATTCTCCAGGGAAAGCAAAAATATCTAACACCCACGTACATTTTTCCAGTACATTTTCTTAAATTAAAGTAATTCCTTACTAAATTTGTCGCTTCAGCTTTCTCTCCCACCGCTTTCATGTTGCTTTCTTTCCAGTAATCCATATGCACTTTTACGACTAAATCTATTTTTGCTTTCTCTCTTGGAATTTCTGATTTTCTCCAGCCGTTTCGCTAAATCTGATGTAATTAATTGTTTTGAAATGAAAATAATTAATTACAACGTTTTACTGTTTCCTCTGACTGTCATCAGCTAATTTATCCAGAAAAAGTATCATTCTCATTTACTCGGAACTCTCACAGGAAAGCAAACAGACTAAAACTGCCAATTAGCAACTCAACATGTATAGCGTGCACTATGATTAGCTATTCCAATAATAGCATGAATATTGACGTTTTCCTCAATTTTCTCCAATTTACGTGCATTAATGAGAGAGAAAATAATTCAACAATTTACAACTTGTACTTGTTACAACAGTAAGTAGCAGCATCGTTTGAATAGAACTCATGAGAAAGTAATAGCTCAGTCTTTTTCTCCTACTGTGTACTTAAAGCTTCTGCGTACCTTTTAAACTTTTATTTACTTGTTCACTCCACTCAGTCATTCATTCATTCGTTCGTTCATTCATTCATTCATTCATTCATTTTAATAATAGTAGTTAGGCTTCCGCCAGTGATTACTTTGCTGAATATACTGTTTCGATTACCTATCTGTGAGTGAGTCCGACCGTAAAAACAAGGAAAATGGAGAGAGAGTTTGAGAGTATATCCGATTGTGCGAGAGCCTACGTGTTAGGTAAATAATATATGGGCAAGTAAACAGAGAATATTATAACGATTCATAGGGATGAAGAGGAATCCTTCCCAAGTGCAGTGAATACCTATAACTACGCACTAGGCTAACTTCGCTGTTGTTGCTTGTCGACGTAACGGTACATCAATGTTATACTCAGTGTGGAGAATCCAAAAAATGAAAACATGTTTTTCAAGTCTGTTTACTCGGAAGTTTAGGCGCAGATAAACATACCTTCGCTCTGCTTGTCACACATTTTTCACAGGGACTGCATCATCATCACATCATGATCATGAAAATCATCAGCCATGAAAAATGTGATCAAATTTAAGATGCAACCGATACCCAGCCAAAGATCCTCAAGTCCGGGCTTTGCGACGCAGTACGTATATGAACGGTTATAAAATATTATGGGTGTATTAACTGATAGTTAGTCATTTAATATTAGAATACTTTGTATACATCAAAGGCTCAACACTCAATGATCTTCTACAAACAATAAACTACCAAACAAATAATCCGATTGGACTGAAAATTGGTCCAAAAGTTACTGATTCCCCCCTGCACCTTTGTGGCAAATCTCACTAAAATCTATTAAGATTGGCATATTTTGATATTTGGCGGTGGCATGTATGTGTAGGTCTATATGTATATTTCACAAAATAGTCTAAAGTCTAGAATCCCAAGCTACCCCGAAGTAGTGTATCAAATTTGGTGGCGTTCGTTCAGATGGTGTATATGTAGTTTGTATAAGTAAGAGACAGACAGAAACTTTGAAGTATATAGTCGATTTTTAATTACAGCCAGATATTTTTTAAAATCTCATATAAAATTCATGTAGATATTTCTCATTCATTGACTCATTCATCCTTCCATTCATTCATTCATTCTCTGTCGCATTCACTCGCTCGTAGCCACGTCAAGAGCAATGAAATAACAATAACAGGCAGGCCGAAGAGTTGGGTTGGAGAATTAAGAGAAACAAAGTTCTGTTCTTGCCAGCTTCCCACTACCATATTTACATTCAAAGATAAACCAATTCACGCATAGGTATTTGACTGTGTATCAAATCAGTGCAGTGCAAGCAAGCCAAAGTGCATGCAATTGCGACTGAGAGGGAGTTTGTAGTTTGTACTCTTGAATGAATCATCATCACGTTACTTGGTTCGGCAGTGTTACTCATTGGTGATAATGATGACGCCGAGGAAGAGGATTTTTCATCATCATGTGGATTTACCTTTATTTATGTTTGACCTACAAAACAAAGAGCTATGTTATAATCAGATAATAATACCAAGTTTCTGTTGGGGCGTAATAATGACATATGTGGAGGACAGGAACTGTTTGAAAAATAATAGTATCTGGTACCGTCAATATGATATTTGCTGTCAGAAGGAATAGCGATGCACTCATTGCACTATGCAACCCCACACCACTCTATAATGATCAAAGAATAAAGAAATATTTGTTTGTCATAGTTACTTTCTTGGGATTACTAAAAATATTTTGCATCCTTGCTTGTACTGCCTCATCAGGAATAACTGCTGTTGCTTTTTGGTAATAGCATGAGTAATAAATAAAAATAAAATAATAATCCCGTGATCGTTTGAGAGTAGGTTGATTTGGCAGCTCCATTTTCACGAGGGACGACAAAAAGAATAGGGAAAAACTTTATATGCATATCGAAAATGGCGACAAAATCTTGTTTTCTTGATCACTTGTCTCAAAACGTCTTTGATGTGCTATGGTAGAGCCCCTCGCATAATTCTCATTTTGTTCAATATGCGATGTTTGTAGATGCGTAAATTTTGCCATTCGAGTTCGTGACTGTAAAGAGAATATTGCCCCTAGGAATGCGCTATTCGATCATCATATTTTTCCATAAGAAGCAAACAGGGGTGAGTAAGCGAGTGTGATTTGGCACAAGATATTTTTGACTTCTTTCGAGTAGGTTCAACTCTTGTTTTTCTCGCCAATGACAAATATTATGATGATGCAATCCGGTACCAATATTATTTGTGGTGTTGGTTATTATTATTAATAATGTAGTTGAAGCCTCATGATTTTTTCTGCTCAAGTTGACAAGTATAATTTAACATAATGCATTGTTTAAATAGTCCGAAAATAACAGACGACGTCATATCGGATTTATCGGAGAAAGTTTACAAGCGTGTGTTTATAAGCGGGGTTTGATTCTTTTTGACAAATTTGGCTTTTAATCTACAATTTCTTCAAGTAGAATTGAACTCAATAACACTTGTTGAACACCAAATTGACTATGTATGACTGGATGAGCATCATGATCGCGTTTACTGTACGTTATATCATCGATCGGGTTTGCGCTGCTCAACAAATCAAACTTGAGCACATTTTTACTAATTGTCAATTTTATTAAATTTAACATATTAATCGTCCACAGCACCAGTAATGAGTAATGAAAGTAACTTTAATTCTGATACAATGATGGGAAAAGTCGTGGTAAATAGAAGGTGTGTTTTTCCACTCTTAAATACCCTAATGTCAAGCCTGTAAAGTCTGGTTAGCAAAGTATTTAATGTAGACGTAAAAGCTCCTGTTGGAAAATAATTCTTTTGCTTTGTCGCATCATGGGGGCAAAACAAATATAATATCTTATCATAAGTGCACGAGTTGCTATGTAAATTCCCGATGTAATATCAGTTTCAATAGCTCCCTCGTGAAATTACTTATCGCGCAAAACAGACTTTGATGGCTGACTGAAACATAAGGCGTGTGTGTTTTTCTCCATTATGATTGGTGGAAACCAGCAGCGGTTACTGTGTGTCGCTGTTCCAGGTTATCTCAGTGGCATGTGATGATGAGATGTTGATAATCTCCAAAAGCCAATTATAATTTCTTTATACTATTAACAACCATACAAGTATTACATTATACTAATTTTTGTCCCATTTTGTGTGTAATTTTTAATAAACTCTGTTTTAAGTAATGACTATAAGCGAAAACATATTTATTTATTTAGAATCATCTGGATTCATCAAGGTTTACGGGGGCGTGGTGGCTGACTGCTGAGATATTTAGCGGGTGTGTCAGTACGTACCATAAAGCAGATTACGTCTGTATTCCTCCTCACACTTCATTCTTAATTACTTACTTTATTAAACAGTTTAGTACTTTGGGAGCTTCATTTAATCTGATTTATTGCAGAGAAATACCGAGAAGCTTGATCTCACAATCCTCCGCGTCACAATTGTTAACATCACGAGTAATAAAGCATTTTTCAAGTATTCGCCGTCATTTCGGCACGTGTGATTTTCAAAAGACTCATATTACAATTTAAAATTTTGCAAAAAAAAATTATACGTAGATTACCCCAACTTCCCCTTTGTTCAAAGAATTGCGCACGTGAAATGTTATGAAGTCTATTGCCTTTGATAACAGGTATCTGTGAATCTCTACTTATGTATGCACAATGTGATGAATGAATTCAATGAATCCATGGATCGTGTACGCTCTCCTGCTTGCTCTATTCTGTATCATTATTATAAAATGGACACAATTTTCTCCAAATCTCAACAAATATTGCTTACGTCATTTGAAATTCAACTAATCAATACTATTTTGTGGAAATGTGGATATTTCTATTAAATACTGAATGATGCGATGAGTGTATTATTGCTCAAAAATTGTAACAATTCAATTCTCTGACGTCATCTCACTAAATGAGACTCAATCTAGTTCGTGGTTTACCATTTTAATTTGCGTATTACCTGGTACATTTGAACGCCTAACTGTATCACTTATTTGCTGAGTTTGGTAAAACAAGTACAATGATGCCAGAAATATTATTCATAATAAAATTGTTATTTCCACCTGTTGGTAGGCAAACGCTTTTCTATTCAACAATTTGCAATGTTGTCCAAACGACTCATCTGGCTGTGACGGGACAGCCATTCATTTTTATCATCATCATCATCAGTGTGAAAATACTTCATTGGTACTTACACGAGCGTTTTTTGTGCATTATTCAAAGCAATTCCGAATGCGCAATATTGTTTGTATATGTGCATGGATGTTCGTAATAAATTCACAAGAATTTCTGTTGCCACATCCGTGATGATGTGAACTATGTGCGTAGGCATTACACGAGCGAAGCTGAAAATGGGATGTGTTACACAAAAACCACTAAACTATCATCGTAACTGCAAATACATCGACAGACCCCACAACCTGCGAATTGTGTGTATGAATGGTTGTGTTTTACCAGTGTACAAATATTGGTATTAACCGGATATTAGACTTTGACGTTACTGCCATTAATTGACTGCAGCAGAATTTGAATATTTTGAATTTAATGACGTGCATATCCTTGTTTCAAAGTAAATCCTGTCTGAAATTGATTTGTGAAGTCGGGTCGATTTCGCTCTGCATGTTAACATTATTTTTTTCTACTTGGAGGAATTATGGTTAAAGTGGGGTTTCCTGCTTCTTGTTAATTCTACTGTAAAGATGTCAAAGGACTGGGGAAAGAAAATTGGAGAAACATTGAAGAAACACGTTTGACAGGTGGCTGTGTAGATATGTATTTTGTAGCAGTACATATTTACAGTTTTTTGTTTGTTGTTTGTTTTTCTGGAGACGAAATTAGAATCCATAAACAGCACAAAGGCTAACGTTAGTTCTAATGCGTCTAATTTCTTGACCTTCTATGACATGTAGAAACTTCAATGGATATGTCAATGCATCCGTTGGCGGCATGTCATTCATTCTGTTCAGTCAGAGAAATTCATGTTAACTTTTACTACTTACGACGAAAAACAAACATTAACCATATTATTTCTTTTCTTTTTCTTAATGGAAATTCACTGAAACTGCCTCAACCAGCTAAATCAAGTTGGACCCATCGTGATCGTAAGGTTTGAGGTTTTTGAATGAAGCTTTCATTCATGGAATAAAGTGAGTTCAAAGATCAACTGAACCTCATCCACCAAGTATTTTTGAGTTCATGGAAACAGGCTTACTAACATATCACGGATCATGAAGTTGTCACGTACTTTACAGACTCCCAAAGCGCAGCTATGGATGAGCAGAGCAGAGAACAACAAGTCTCTATCAAAGACTGTTCATTGCGGAGAACGAAGCACAGCCTCCCTCCAAAACACGCACTTTGTCAGTATTAATGCTTCGGGTATCGTGCAACATGGCAATAAATGATAACGTTGTTACTACGCGTGGTTTTTTAATCATGTGTAGAACTAATTATCAGATATCAAAAATAGCGACTGCACGTTTTTGCGGTTACAGGCATGTTGTTGGGTAGCTGATGACTTGATGATGAAACAGCTTGGCGGTATTCTTTCCTTGGTAGCATTTAGCGTCAAGCTCATTAAGAATGCGTTCGTTTGCGACGCAGATACTGTATTATATTGTATTATATTATACTGTATTGTTTTTACTATAGCTACCGTGATTAAATAATAAAATGGTATTTAATTCATTTATTATGTATTTTCATTATTTCATATTTCATTCTTCAACTGAATAAAGCGTGCACAAGCGCTCATACTGAGAGACATTCATTTGGTGTGATTTGGGACATGCAAATAATCAAATGGCGCACTTCATTTTACTCTTTTTGCACCATAAATGTTTGCTGTTTCATGTCACTTTCTTATCGATCCTCACGATGACTAGCACAACTACAAAACAAACTGCGATGTTTACTGGCTAAATATTTGAAAAGAAAAAAACATTCAAAGGTTTACGGAGGCCATTGTTACTGTTTTCACTGAACACAAAGCGTCCACAATAGTAATGTGGTGCACTCAGACTTTTCAATAATGGCTTCTATGTACTACAAAATTGTATACATCTCATTTTCTATACATGGATGGATTCATTAATTGTCAAAACATATTTTGTGAGGAAAATAAGTAGGAGAAAGGAAGAAACACTTTAGTTAGGTTTGCTGGCTGGCATTGTGCAATTCTGTAAAGGCTCTATTTTGTCAATAACTGTTAAAACTCCCTACAGAGAAGTTTCGAGCACAACAAACACCCACCCACTCACGCATACACGCACAGAGGCAGCAATTTGTACAAGAAGAATGAGAGAGAATAAAGAAAGAAAGAGGAAACTAGTAAAGTGGAAAAATTGCCGAGGCTGGATGAAATCACTTGTTTCGTGTGTGGGAGGGAGGAGACGCAGTTTCTACTCTATATTTTTAAACTCACAGTTCGACAGTGTGCGGTCTGCCTGCACCGACACAGGTTCTAGAATTTCAATGAAGTAGTGCCATGAACTTTAACTTAAAACAATTTTACCGCCCTTAGTTAATTAGTGTGTGAAAACCTAAACCCACTCTATTTTTATGGAGAGCTTTGAAATCGATTCTTCTCTTTAAAATGATGCAATATACGGCTTACATTTCACAAGCAGTACAAATTGACATGTCTGATTCTTATTAATCAGAATTAGACGCTTGCGACGTAGAAACTGTTTGCAATACATACTTAATTGATGTTTATTTATTGATTTGTGAACAGGGTGCAAGCAAGCTCAGTGTAAGTTTGACAAAATAAATTCAATTAACTTACATGTGTATCTTATGTAAATTGACATTGTTACATAATTCAGCTACAGTAAGTGACACCATGCCTCTCCATCACCAATCGCAATCTCAATTGATGTATATAATATAATTCTGTTCTCGGAGTTTAATTTTTCCATCCAATAGATGAATTAATTGCGAAATATACTTTTTAAACTCTTAATTTTTTTTAGTGCTCAAAAAAGGACATACATAATATCTATCATAAATATGTAATAATAAAAATATTTACAAAACGCGATTATGTTTTACCGGCCTACTTGAAAACTGCACATCAAAATTTATTAGAAAAACACACAATAAAGATACATAAATATAATGAATGTAATGTGGATATTTAAAAGAAGAATGGGAATGAGCATGAAATGCCTTAATATGGAAGTAGTATGATTTAGAGTAAAGGAAAAATTCTTGCGAGTGGTGCCAGAAGTATAAAGTAAAACAATTGTATAAAAAGGGGAAAAATCCGTTATATCGAGAGATGCTGGGATGCCACGCATAGTTTTTTGATTCGATGTATACAAGTTCGCATTGAAAAACAGAAAAGAAGCAGCCAACTTTCTGCGCTATAATAATCATACCTTGTGGATTATTGTTATGCATCCACATACAAAGGTAGGAAAGGTAAACAAGGAGGAATTTTTCTTCAAAGGAGACTGCTGCTGTTTACTTTTACTACATCACATCAACTTGAGTAGAGAAGTGAGTTTTACCATGAGTTGATTCGCACTTTACACATGCACCATCATCTTTCCTTTTGTGCCATTTTAGTTTCAGTACTTTGTTGTTATAATAATGCAATAATCTTGCTACATAGAGCGTTCGACTGCATTTTATATAGTATACGAGTAGCGCAGCAAATCGCTTGACTTTACTACTTTAGAGCAATTTTTTACTGAGCTTTAGCCATTTCTCAAATAAATCCCGTTATCAGTCTGCATTCCATTCCGTTTCCACTTTGTTGTAATATGATTGACTTCACCAGTGGATTCGGATTCAGGATTGTAGTAGAGGGTTGGAGATGAGCAAAAAATCTGACAGTCAGAGATGTGTTTGTAGTTTATCTTGTCTATTTATTCTATGCATTCTCGTCGAAATTGTACACCGCATAAAAATCTTTTCTCACTTTGTTTACTTTTTTTATTATATTACATTATATACGAGTATTTCTATTTTTATTAATGTGCATAGGGTATAAATGAATATTTCCGCCATTCTAGGAACTACGTTGACTGCGTTTGAAGACATTTTGCACACATACATAATACACAATTACCCATATCGTTTACTGTGCTGCATTACAAGGCGCCCTCGGTTTAATTGATCCAACCGACGCAGTGCCGGCGACAAGACCCAATAATCTGAGATGATACTGGTTCAAATTTTTATGATGGGTCTGGCTTAAAGCAGACAAATCCTTAATAGGATGACAAACCTTTTTTTACTCCATAACACACATAAGTTGATTAGAATTTCGCAACTCGTTTTCTTGATTGCATTGACATTAATAAGTAAATGGACAGATCTCGTTCATTCCGTATGATATCATTCTTATTCTTAAATTATATACTACTACCTTATGGGCCATTTTTGTCATTCTGATGGGGACAGTAAATTTTGAACCGAATGCACTAAAAAGTGCAGTCGTTAATTTTTATTTCGAAACCTTGGAGAATTTATGGGAAGGCAGTAAAACACTTGTACAACCTGCAATTGTATTGATTAACCATTTTGAATACTTCGACAAGGGATAATGATCCCATCAAAACTGTGCAGCGGCATGTATGTAGTATGTAGTCTTATTAATAGTGCACAATTTGGTTACTGAGTGAGACTGAGACTGATGCAGACAAGTACCATAATTGCATTACAATCACCACTAAACTATATCCAATAAAGACGACGACAAATTAACCTTAGAGTTGTCTTGAACTTTTCCCCTTTCTCATGACGAACCATATGGTATGCCCATAAGAAATGAATCACTCGACAAATTGTATATGTAAAAATGATATTTGGAAAAGATGTCGTTTAATAATTTCTAAGCAGTAATGTGTATAATTGAGTGTTAAATGTACACGCTATATATTTGGAGGATTTTAACCACGTTATTATCATCGGAATGAACTTTGTTCTCTATGCGAAAGATGAATACTCATGTAGCAAAACGTTATAAGAGGCAAGGAGTAGATCTACGTGTTAAGTGTCCTGAAGTGCTTAAAGCATGAAATGGGGGAATGTCGTCAGAGATCAGAGATGGGAAGGAAGAATGTACACAATGACCGTTCAGATAAAAATGAATCTGTCTGCAAAAGCAAAGCACTTGTTAAATACGACTACACGGCACAGACCCCATTAGAATCATCGCCACAAACGCATCACTACCAAACAAAACATTTTGAGTGTGCATCGAGGCCGTGAGAAATGTGATAAGAGATGATATATGTGGCAGCCGTAGTTATGCTTTTATCAGCAATTTCCCCAAGTATTTCGCCGCTGACGTGTAAATTTTTAAAGCACATTTTAAGATAATTTGTTCCAAGCCAAATAAGACATACCAATAATAACGGTTATGGACAACGAGTTGTTGCTATACTTTAATTATATAAACATAGCGATGATAAATCAGATTAAACATTACGCTATATCTCTCCAGTAACCGGGCGTCATCCCCTACTAACGTAAGATGGACAAAACGGCTGATATGAGCGCCCCAGTCAGTTGTTGAACTCGCAGTTCTGCGAAAGTCACCCAAAATGATCTGCATTTCATTTTTAATGACAGATGGGAAATTTTGTACCTGACTGATTTTAGTTCACAATCAAAATGAAATGTTTTGAGTGGAGAGCCACTTGCATAATCAATTTCGTGTTCGTTATCTAACACATTTTTGTTCAATTTCTTGCGCATAACCTGAAACGTGAATAATCTTATCAGTATCATTCAAATAGTTATTATTATTGTTATTAATTTATAAGACATTTCAATTTTTCACTATTAACCGATATATGTTTACCTACCAAGTCATGCACCGCAAGCGAACTTTGAGCCTCTCGCCAGTCAGGTATCACAAGTTGACATCTCGAAATACTATGTTCGATGGAAGGGTGGTGATCATGATAATGGTGACTGCAGTAGCCTGTTTGTTTGTTCAAATCCTGTCACACAATTCTATTTTTACCCTTCTTCTGCTTTATGACTCATCTCGAAATAACAGAGTTTGCATAGCATGTTTCCGTTGAAAGCAAATAAAAAAATCTAGGATTTCAGTTACCTATAATGTAGCTTGAACTATTTTGTTCCCCATTTTTCTATTCTAACGTCTATTCAGGGCAAGCGCGGGCGTCACTGGTGGCAATTTCTTAGTTGGGTAGTTCTTCCGCTATCATCATCATCTCTAGCCACGTGTTTGGATTTAGATACAAAATGAAAAAAATGAGTAACCAGGGTGAGAGTAGAGAGAACAAGTCATTGAGTGAGCACTCCACATAGCTCGGTAAATTACATTCTTTGTTCTCTCTCATCTTTTTGTAACAATACAATCAAAACTACCCCCGATAATATTACACAGTTCTGGTGACATGTTCTCGGTATTGTTTTGTTGCGAAGGCTGTTTTTATTATGTTCACCTTGTTAACCAAATTGCGAAAAATTCCGTTTTACCTCGTATAACACAGAAACTTGTGGATGTTCTATTTGCTGCTTATTAAAACTGGAATGTTGTTATTACAAACGTGGGCAGCCAACGTCGTCACGGAGAAAGACACCTGCAAAATCCGTCCTTGATAGGCAAAAACAACTTTCTTTATTTCATCAGCGATATGGTTTTCTTTTAAAGCAGAAGTAATTAGTCATATGCCGGAAATTTCTCCACTTGGAAGACAGCCTTCACTCAAACCTGTAATTAATTTATCTTAGCCCCTCATTGTTTCTCCTGCCCGAATCACTTTTCGTATGTTTTCTTTTCATTACGCTTCTCAGAGAAAGAATTTCGTCCAGGAATGACATTGTTAAGAAAAATGGAGCATTGCTTTGATGATGATAGAGATATTTTCTAGAAATTTACAAGTAAATAACGTGTAGACTTTGTTCTTAGATCTGGGATAAGCTATTCAAATTAATTCATTTGACCAACTTATTTATTTTTAGGATGATAGTTGCAGAAACGCGAGGCAACCATTAGAACACTCACATCAATGATGGAGCAATGAATACTCGATACGCGCCATAAAAAAGATTACAGCCTCGGCACGTGTAGTAGTAAAGTAGCGAGAACAACCCTTCATATAACTAACACAACTTTTCGCTTCGGTCGTTTAAGTTAAGCTAAAAATATGCAGGATCGAGAAATAGTAAGTAGAAAAATAGCAATGTTTTTGTAGCTTTAATGCTTTGCTTTTTTCGGCATGCCCAATGAAACGTCCTTAAATATTTAGAGAACTCGGTTTCCCATCGTAGATTTAATGTTTGCTGTCTCTTTCTGAAGATCATAGAAAATTGCGAAATCATTTCTTTTTTTCTATTTGGACAAAAGTCACGGTTATGTGATGCTTCTTTATGATGATTTTGACGACTCCACTTCCTTGTGCACTGTCCTGATCTGTTTTCCTACATACTTGTTATAACGATGAATGGTAGCAATGTGCAAGACGGGATGTAATGACTCATCTCGAAGGACAATTTTTCTTAACAAGAGATAGTTCCTTCAAGTTGCTACTCTCAACTGTTATAAATGATTGAAGGAATCAAAATGAAAGGAATGATATACTTACACAAATAATCATTGGAATTTAGGATGGGGTGACACTTTTAAAAGATTTTATTATTGTAACGTCGGGAATTTAATTTACAACTCTCAACACCCATTGGAACTATTTGGCAAATAACATTTACAAAGAAGCATAACGACGCCGTAGCATTCATCTTACGCAGCATAAATATTATTACACTGCTAGTTATTGTTTATCTGATACATTTTTATTTGAAATTAATACTCAGCCTATAAAATGTTGTGTGGAAGCAAGTTTTCCCTATTAAGTCATGTATTGAAGCAAATGTGCTTTATTTGTATTTAAAGGAAACGATGCAAATTTTTCAAACTGCTATACTAATTCACAAGGCCGGGGAAGCGATTGTTGCTGAACCAGTACAGAGTTTATACCGTAAATTAACTTAACCTATGACCAATAGGGTAGGTCATAATTATAATAACATCAGTGATTCAACGTTTGATTAAAGGTACTGCATTATTAGCGTTACCTGCTAAACTCCCAAACTTATCAAGCATCAAAGAAATTTGTTGTTAGTCATGTGTGGTACTCCGATGATGTTCGTAATGCTGCTATTGTAGGTTAACCAATTATGCTCATATTTGTTGTTATCATAGCATACAATAATAGGAATAATAATAGTGTTATTATTATAATAATATAACAAATACAACAAATTACTGTACTGTTTTTAAAGAGCCATAGTCAACATAATTTTTTTCATGCAAGGTCGATTCCAATGTGTTTTTGGAGATAATTTTACAAATTGGGGGTAAAATCGCAGTACAGAATTCCATTCAAAATGTTTATTTCCTTAAAAAGCTATGGTACAGGTAAGTGAGCGTCATAAATTGTTGATACTTATCGAGTTACTGCTCATAAAATATCATTGAAATAAGTGTATCATTTTTAAAGCAGGTCTGCGCATTCAGTTTGCAATTTTACTCATAAAAACGGTTTACTTAAAATATCTACATAACTAAATTTGCATAGTTAATGGTTATGGTTTCGACCTTACATGATTAATTTTTTGTTGCAATAATACAGTTAACTCAATGCACATCTTCTGCAGTGCTATAAAAGGGAATATTTAATTTAATCTCTACAAAAAAATACTCACAAATATTTAAGGATTTTTATAATAGTATAATTGCAGCGTTTTCCACAATTCAAATCTAGATAAATGACACTTAACTAATTGTATGTAAGATATAAGTGTAATTACAAAAAATGGTTGGCAAAATGGTACCAACTTGCGTGCAAGGATTTTTACTGGCATCGGTTTGATTATCATTGCAAATCATGATTGCATGGATGTATTTGAGAAATGTATGTAGATATGTCTCAAACAATAACCAGCTTTGGTATGTCTGCAAAATCTCAACTTTCTTCAAACTCCTTCACGGTATAAATAATGTACGCAATAGTGTCTGGCTGGCTGTCTGCGATTGTTTGCTCAGATTCCATTGTTTACAATTCTCATTTGATACTTTTTCTAGTTGCCAGAAGAGAAGAAAAAGAAGACAACCAAACCATGACGCTCGTTTTCTTCGCAGTTACTGTTTAATGTGTGACTGATACACAGCATTGTTGCTTGAATCTGTGAGTAACTGGCCGAACAACCGTTACATTTGCTGTCTGTTCACTGACTCTCAGTTGCTTTTGCATTCTATCAAGTCTTTTGTTAGAAATAAACAGTCAGAGACTCTCGTCTCGTTTCCTCTCAATTGACGACGCACTCGGGATTTTCCCACATGTTTGATATAACCACTTCGTTATGAGCTCCCAATGCGCCAACCTGCAACGTGTTCTCTTTTAAATAATGCAATAATAATAAGGATAATTTTGTAAGAGATTGCTATTTTATAATAGTACAAAACAAGATAGCTTATGACAGATTAAATATCCTTCTATTTCTCCAATTGCAGCTTCTGATTTTTGCTTTTAAATCAAGCAATTAAATTAAGATAGTTTGATATACCAAGATTAGAACATTAATCGTTACAGTATTGTACAGTTTTATTAAATCGCATTTGTAGAATTAGCGTATAACTAACCCACGGATAAAATTATCCCAATTTCACAAGTTACCAATTGCCAGCTTTATGTCAGACATATGCAAATTACGGTATTATAACAGGAGAACCGCATAGTAATGTGTGGCATTTGTGTCCCATTTGGACACGGCATGTATGAATGAGAAGGTATGTGTAGCCTTTGCCATAATCAAATCCGACTTACTCTTTCAGTAACATACACAACACTCCCTCAAAAAGGCATTCTTAAATGCATTGGTTCTGAAAAAACTCTTTTTAGCAGCACTTTCTAGCCTACTTTATACAGTTTACTTTATCGGAGGAATGAATGGATCGCTTGTGATCAGGTACCTTCTTTTGAATGATTGAAAACTGTGTTATGCACTTTCGTCTTATTGTATTATTCATCAGCTTCTGTTGTTGTTTATGCAATAGTCGGTGCATTTTATTGAAGAATTTTTTTTTGGTGAATTGTCGAAAAAAAGTATTTACACTCTAATGAAAAGTAGAATAGGCTTTACAAAATGATTGTGCTTTATCGCTAAAATTCAGGGAAGTTAGACTGTCGTAATTGGAAGTTGTTCTTTTATTTTACGTAACTGAATTCCGTTAAATCTTCCTAATGAATTCAATTGGATCCTTACAAGCTGACTTCTCCGTCTTTCAATGGAATTCAGTGAGCTTAAAAATTTATGTTTTGGTCAGAAACTATTCCAAGAAACTCAAGTAGGGGACAGAGGACGGCTAGCAATAGTGGTCAGAATTAGTCTGTAAAACCCATCACTATTTGGAAGCGAACAGAACTTACGGGTTACGCAATGCTACACGAATGCACACCACAGGATAAACTACTTTTGTTTATAAATTGCTTAATTATTTATATTATGTATAAATCTGCAAATATATAATTATATGTTGTATTCCGATCCATTTTTCCTAGAAACTCGTCGCGTGGAATTAAATATGATCAAGCAACAAATACAAAACAATGCAGTTTACAATTTATTTTGAATGTATACCAAATAGTGTGAGACAGTAATTACATAAATAATATCTCACTAATAAATATCCAACAAAAATAATTTTACAAATGCTGTTACAGTTTGGGCTCGTAATCGTGATAATGAGAGAAATGATTGATAAAATCAATCAGACTTTGTATTTAAAAGTCACTTCTTCTTACTATAATTTTCTCTTCTTGGTTTGAATTTTTACAAGACACTTGTGAGTCTGTAGAATCATACCTGTACACGCTTATAGCCTTACAAATCGTATCAAACCATAGCAAAAGTCTTAAAATGTGTGAAACGAGCACAGAAATAAGGTTTCAGGTATCACAGCAAGTGCATCTCATCTCATCTCGTTAACTTGCAATTTAAAGTAGGTAAGTACGCTGCATTTATTTTAGCTACTTTTATTCTGACTTTATGCATAATATAAATGATGAAATTCGCATTTACTTTTGAACCATTCTGCATTTGCCTATTCATATTTAGATGCAGTCCGCTTCATCGTACAGAGGAAAACGACGAGACCCTTTTGGATTGTCACGTATGAGCTAGACTTTTCAGAACACTGATTCTGAAATTGTATCATTACGCAAAATCCCTTGGACGTGTACCTGAGTACAATGTTCAAAAGCCCAATGAAATTTTCAGATGATTTCACTCTTCAAAGTTAACTATACCCTGATGTGGCTGGCTGGCGTAAAAATATTTTGTCTAGACGAAACGACTTTTTGATCTTCCTTTGCCCAGACTGCTACTTTTATGCACAATGAAGTAGCAAAACACGAACCCGTGAGCTTCACCATTGTGCCAATTCTTCTTCCCTAACGGAGGTATACAATCATTAAGGTATTCACTTACTTCTTTGTGCTGCTGTGATGCTTCCATGCTGTTACTGTACACCAATTTGAACCAAGTAGGTATAATAAAAAGGTATGTCTGCCTATTCAGGCTTGATGAACGTGGAGATTTTTGTTCTTGCAAAAACGACGTAGACAAGTCTTTGTGTAATGATATTTGTGGAGCTGCTCACTTGCAGAAATCAAAAGGACAAAAAAAGAATGCAGAGCGGAGCAGCTTACAAAAATTGTGCGGTGAATGGGTACGCGAAAAAATGTCTGCAGAAAATTTAGCTAAGTAACTGACTACCTTACAAGTTGCAAGAGTGAGAAGGTAGCTGTACGAAAGACCTGTGTAAAGAATTGCTTTTCTAAAAATTCTTTTGAGCTGTCACTGTCATTTTTGTTCTTTTGGGAAAATAGTATTCTCTTCGTGCCGCCATATTTATAACGTGTCTGCTTTGAAAATGTAAACTGCTACATGCGTCTCAAGATGATAAGTAATGAGATTGACAATATGCACCACTTCAAATAAAAAATAGTTTGACAGACACCCTTGACACATGAAAACTATTTGGTCTTTCCATCGGTGGATAAATACTATGTGGACAACGCACTTGCTTTATCCCTTTTATTGTTGTGACAAATTAAGATAATATTTGGATGACTAACTTTTTACACTCTCATTTAAATATTAGTATTTTTACTTAGTCAGTGTATTTAAAATATTTCCATCTGGTTTCAGCAAATACAGAACTAAAGTGTGCTAGGCTGGTTGTGGCTTCATAAAGATATTTTTAATGAGAGTGGAGAAAGGATTCTAAGAAGGCAAAAATGAGTATTTCAGGCCATTTTTGTATGCGCATCATCCAAACCAAGAGAGAGAGAGAGAGAGAGAGAGAGAGAGAGAGAGAGAGAGAGAGAGAGAGAGAAAGAGAGAGAACAACCCTTACCGAAACCAAAATTTTGATACAGACACTGCTGCTGATGCTTTTGTCATACAAAACTCCGTATTTGTTGTACATTCCAACGTGCGTCCCGGAAGTGATAAAGTCGCATATAAATAGAACCTTGTTACATCAAATATTTAAAAGATGTATGAGTGAGGTGGAGACTACCCTATGTAAATTATTTCAACGTCTTTTTCCTTCAGTCATTGTTTTTTTATGCTTTCTGCTCTATATTTTAGTGCACATTGCAGAGAAACATGTACGTATCTGTATGAAAATTGCGCCTACTTTAGCATCTAGGATGAGTATTTTAATACATTCATGTGAATACAAAGATGAATGCAGATGCAAGTTTTTCATATTTCCCCTTTAGCTTTAGCCCCCTTTTCCCTGCTTCAATTTTTCACCCATATGCGTACAAAAATCTTCATGCATAGTTAAGTGAGTGCATAATTCATTGATTCATTAGGCTAAAGCGTAAAATTAAAGTGGCCATTTTGTTTTATTACACTGCTCAATGATAACCGGGAGGGTCAGGGAAGGCATAGTTGTCGTCACAGTCGTGAAATGAAAACTGTAACACGTGCAATTTACAATAAAAGAAACGAATGTTAAATTAGCATTATAAAATGGTTGAATTTTTTTCATCAGACAGAGCAATAATGGTGGAAGGAGCTGTGTATGGTTTGGACGGATGCAACGTGGATCAACGATGATATCAAGTGGACTTACTCTGTGCGGTTTCCATTGTGAGGAGAGAGGATTTGCCTGTTCCTTTTGTAGGGGAATTGTCTGAGATCGAATAAAATTGCAGGGTACATTATCTGCTTGAATTGGCAGTGGAAGTTACCGACAGAACTATGGTACTTTGACAGTCTCTTGGCTACCGAAAGTTGTCATAAATCTAAAAAGGGAAAACGGGCGTCAGGTTTACTGCTTTTCAAGTAGTCCTTCTACTTCCTACCGCAACTTTACCATTTCCTTTTACAAGCAAAGATGGAGCATCGTTTTGTCGTGGTAGGTTACTTTAATTCTGGTTAGTGAAGCGTAGAAGTAAGTTAAAACAAGGAATTGTCATGTTACAACAGTAAACTTTTTTTCCTGACGATAAGGAAACTGCATAATGATTTTTATTACTCCATGTCGGAACTAAACCTGTAAAAGTTCCATTTTCTTCTACTCAAGAGCATCGCGCTAAACAATAATATTATGCATAATGATCCTTGAAAGTTTCAACTCTAGTTTTTTGTTCTGATTTATTGTTTATCATATTTATTCCACGTGCTCTTCGCTCCATTTTTATTTGACAGCAGTCATAATAATAAACTGGATGATGTAATTTTTGTGCACAGGGAATATAAAATTAAATGCTCTTTGAATGAAGGACAAAAACAAGCTGTGTAGCTGTCTGGGATAAAAATTCATCTTTCTAAATGGAATATTTGGTACTTTTCCTTATTGACTTTCATGTTTGTTACCACACACCAATTTTAGGTATTATTATTCTGCACGCTTACGCAGGTAGAACATCATCATCAAAACAGATGAATTATGATATAGGAAACGGTAGACTTTATTGAATTGTGGGTTAAATTTTTATCATCATGAATCATGAGTACTCGTTTAATTGCATTTTCTATAATTTATTGTCTACTCGCATGTGTGTTTTGTTGGCTCATTGCTGCGTTGCACGAACACTTTCAGACTTGCGTGGGTAAATTAGATATGGTAAGTACAATATTTACGGGTTTAAATTTGCTGCCGTCACGGGTATTATTTTTTAATTTGTAAATTTGTACTTTGGATTTGAAGCATTAGAACGTCACTGGAGAGAGTAGAAATTATTTTCAAATTATGATGAGCACAAGTCATTCTCACTCGTCGGGGTTTCGTTTATTTAACTCGAAGCTGACAACTGTGTGCGAGAACGATGGCTATTAGTATCAAACGTGTGCATAAATTAAGCACATCTATAAGCTAACTGTTCTTTTTCTAAACTTGGTCTATACTCATTTTACGACCGACCTCACAGTCAACAACAGAAGCCAAGTTTTTTATTGACCTGAAGCTGCAGGTTGTCTCGGAACCGCAAGACCTTTCCGAATGAGCAAGTGTTGAGTGTTAATGACATAATAATATATGACTCTTTCTCACTTTACTCTCCAGCTTTGGCGGATCATCAGTGATGCGACTACAACAATATTTTTACAATTATATACCTATGCACATGCCCGTTATCGTGTGACAAGTTTCATAGAGACCATAATCCCCTGAAATGATGGTGGCAATAGCGTGTGCTGTTGTAGTGGTTTGGATTCAGCTATGAACAAAGAATATCACAAATACATATTTATTCAAATACTTTTCTCTCAAAGATCCGGATCCTTTACTGCGGGTTTCCACAGCCCATAGTGAGACTACAAAAACCAACAGGAAATTGACATTTTGCATCAATCCACGAGCACAAACAAAGCGTGGATATAATGAAGTAAACTGTTGGTCGGGAGCTTTTGAGTATCATCAGAACGTAATTCCTAAACACGGTGATGCTTCATTGTTAAATAATTCGGGAATTTACGATTGGATTAGTTTATAAGCCACGCCAGATAGCGACGGCAGTCGGAGCTGAAACTTTTCATTCTAGGAAATGATGAATTATGATTCGGAGAGTGAAGCTGATTTGCACGAGGGTGCCGAATGAATAAAAAACTATATCTGTGCTCTGATGATCAAAATTGATAAATAAACGATGTCACTATATTTTTTAGTAAGAAGCATTTTCTCGTACAAAGTTATGTAGGTATGTAATCATATCATAACATAAAATTGGGCACACTCTACGAGATTTTTCAATGAAAATCTGCGTTTCTGTGATTGACTGTAGTAGAGGATGCAGGCGGAAAATGTTTAAGTGATAACGCATGTGTGGTTTCGCTGAAAAGTGATGTTATGCCTCGTCTGAACGCAGTTAGTATTATTGAAACAAGAGCACATTTGTTCTCACTTCATCAGTTTGAACGAAATAACTGTTTATTCATTCATGGTTGGAATTTCCGGCTTTCCCAGAAACCTTACATCATTAGTTTTTGTTTATCCCGGCTGCCTTAAAATTCTCATTCGGGAATGACGTAATGACTTATTTTTCTCTAATCGACATAACATTGTACCAAATAAACTTGATTTAAAATATATTTTAACTTTCAGTAAAAACAGAAAAAAGTCGATTTCAAAAATTCAGCGCAGCTTTTTGATAAGTCATCGTGTGATTAGTAGTACAAAGCAGATAATATTGAAATTCTTCTGAAACAATAGCGACGGGAAATGAATGTGTTTCTTTAAAACAATATGTTTTCGCTTCAGTATAACGCCTACGATGGACACGTGCAATTAATAATGACCGATTATTTAAATAAAGAGTGTTTGGCTAAGATTTCCGTAGAATCCGTAGGCGATAGCGCTAATGCTAATCTTCTGCTCGAGAATTGAGATGCTCGTAGTCAGGAAGCTTACGTCAGCAGAAGCGCCTTCTTCCAGACTGCCAACCGTTTCGTTGTCTCCGTTTCTCTACATGAGTATCACCATCGAGCATCATCTACTTAGCTGAAGCAGTTCATAATAGTTACTGGCACAGAAAAGTGAGCAAGTAATGTCGATAGCGCTTTTCAGACAGACAATCAGCTTATCTCCTGGGGCAGACCGGAAGCACTTACTTATTTATCAGCAGTAAGTCAGTCAGACATGCTGCCTGCTGCTTGCCTGCCTCATTCGAGTACTACGATGTGATGGAAGCGAACTAGAGAGAAACAAGTGGAAAACAGATGAATTGATTACATGGAAGAAGAGTGAACAAAGACCTGCTAGAGCACCATCTTATCAGATTCGTTGCCTTGTAGTTGTGGTATTGACGCAGTCATTCATATCCCAGTACCTAGCCACTTTTCTATTAAGTAATCTGCTTGTTCTTTGTAGAGTATTTAAATATTTTTTCACATTGAGATAAAAAAGTGTAATCATATTAATGAGACTTATTGTAAATTAAGTGGTAAAATTTAGAGATGATTTGAGGATAAGAGGAGTAGAGGAATAGAAAGCAGTCTTGATAATAAATTCTACCATAATATTCATGAAGTGTACTCTGAAGGAATTAAGTCAAATAATCTGTACTCATATAAAATGTAATTAAGACATAATATTCATTTCCTTACAAAGGTACAGGGCAAACGTTGAAATTCAATTTCCTACATCGTGATTTATACAATCTGTTGAAATCTTTACAAGATAGTGGAATCCCGATTTGAGATGTGACAGTGTGATGAAAGATTTTCTCATAGAAAAGACCACAGCCTGCAATGCCGTCTGGAGCAATGAATGTTCCTGATTTTTAAATTTACAGGTACATAGAAAGCGTGCACAGGAGTGGTTTGACTGAAGTCTATATCTCCTTCCGGTTTTTCGTGTTAAAACATACTCCAGACGGTTGTTAGACACGAAGTGGGACGGGAGTACCTAAACCCTTTTCACAACAATATGCAAACAGATAAAAATACAATAAAATCTATAAATCAGAGAAACATGTTACGAAACAGACTACACATAAAATATCGTTCAGCACCAGTGCAGTCTGAAGATAAAAGAATGCAAGAACGGATGCAGTTTGAATTACGATTTCTCTACTTCATGAGAAATATAACACCTAATTACCAATACTAATCAAGGAAGAAATCTTAATTAATATCTTATAACTGCCAGATTGAAATACCACTTGACATTCTAAGTGTAAGATATAATTTTATATTAATGCAAACAAAGCATATTAGAAATGGATGACACAGATATGTGTATTTATGCATATCATTGAATTTAATTCTGTAATTATACAAAATAATTGGCACCTTATTTTAATTTTGAACGAAGTACATGATATCAACTTAAATTAAATTTTCCTTGATATTGTTTGCACTAATTCCATTCTGTGCTATTATTTTTTCGGACAATCTGAGTTGAAGTTCTCTAATTTCACACAACACAATAGTTTAATTTACCGTTAAATTTAAACGAAAGCTGATATACTCAAAATATATAACCAAGCAACTTGGGCCAAATTAAAGACACCAAATTTTTTCAACCTACTAAAACAAAAGGGCTTTACTAAATGTTTTACGATGAAATACGTGAAAAGTAGAAATTTTAAAGCATTTATGTAGTTACTTTTATAGAAATCATTATTGACAATAGCAATATTTAATTGGTTTACTTGTCTTTTTTTCTAATTAACGTTTACTTCACGACGTGTAAATTGGCAAAATCATAGAATAAGAAAAATAATGGGAATTCGAATGAGCTATAATTCCCAACTCTATTGTTTCTTAAACTGGTCCGAAGGTGGAGAGATGAAAGGTGATCTTGTACTGGGGCAATTGTAAACGAAAAAAGTAATTCGTTAAGTTATGCTTTCTAAATAAATATCAATGTTGATGTAAGCCAGTAGAGACACGGTTGCACCGTGGTTGAGCCAAAAAGAAAAAATATTATTTTTTACAGTTTCAGGTTAAAAATTGACGCTTCCTAGAAATTCATTTAAAATGGCTTCTAATGTCAAACAAGAATTTTCCTCTTTGGCTTCTGTCGTTTTTTTTTTGTCAGAAAGCCTATTAAATGAATATAAAAATGGAGACGCTTGGTAAATGGTGGCAAGAATGTGTGGAATGTCAAAAGGTCGATGTACCTGCAAGGAAGATGGAATTTATCAAGTGGTATATAATTCTTAAGTATCGTATATGAATAAAGGTCTGGTTCTGTGTTCCTTGTTCTTTTCTTGTTCAAAGAATTTAGATTAGTACCGGTAGCTGAATAATAAATGCATGACACGCTACGTAACCCAAGTAGGCACGAACTGCATAGATGTTTGTAGTGTTATCTAGGTATGTGTGAATGAAGAAGGTTTGCCCGTGGAGTCTTTCGGCTTTCCACTTTTCGAATACGCAATGTAAAAATCCCGATGGTTACAGAAAGACCAACGATGACGACCATCTTGAATTCACTCGAAGCTGAATGAATGAATGAAGAAATGAATGAGAACATATTTTTTAGACAGAAAGATTAACTCATTTTAAGAATTCACATTTTAAGGTTTCCCTAACACCAACAACCAAACTAACTATAAAAGTTGGTTAGTATACATTTTATACATGTCTATAAACATTTTACTTTTGTCTCTTTTCCTCCAGTTCTCTACTATTTTTCTTTTCCCTTTTTCTGTTGTACAATTTTTTCCCTCCTGAACCTCTTATCATTGTCGACTTTTAAAGTAACATGGAAAGAAAAGGAATGCGTTTGTATCTTTTATTTCTTACTCGCTTTCCAAATAATAATGCGGGGAAATAAATAAAGAAGGAGAGATATCCACATTTTTAAAAGCAGATTCCAGTTCTTGATAAATCAAGTCAGGACAAAAGTGATTCACTAACAGTTTTCCATTTGATGAACCAATTAAAGGAGTTGGCGTATGCAGTTTAAAAGTGTAACATTATTATCATCTCACCGAGACGAAGCAGCGGGAACATGTGGTATCCACATGATCCTTCTCCTCGCTCGTTAACGAAGCTTTATTTACCATGCGGAGTATTATATTTATTTATAAGGTAAACCGTGTGCACGCAACGCACATATTATCATAATTACGGAGAACTGGTGGAAATGAGACGATTTACGTAGAAAGACGAAACAGGCTACTCTTCATTCTCTCACTCGCAACTTTTGATTGTCTTCTCGTCTCTTTAGGTAAATCAAATTTACCAGAAAAAAGCAGCTCCTCTTGAGTTCAACTCATGTAGTTGTGGGGGTTGATGATGGTAAATAATACGACACGAATATAAAAAGAAAGAAATGCGCTCGCAAACAAGCGTTCACCGATCTGCCTTGCTTGCCCGTGAGAGTTGAATAACTTTGGTTTCTTCGAAGTTATATGTCGAATGAGAGGGCGAATGAAATGGCAGAGTTTGCCTTTTCAGAGTTTATTATTCCAAGATTTGTATTTACGGGAAAAATACAATTTTAATTCTACTACCTGAATTTTGAAAGGGATAAGAAGGTAGTAGCGAAGAAGGCGATGTGGTGGAATGTGACCAAGTATGCACGCGGTGTTTGTTACCTTTCATTTATCTGGGTACGTATTATATTTGATTTGCTTTACTTTTTCCTCCTCACTTCCATACATGCATGCACACGTTTCTTTCCATTTACATGTAATGTTTCCATATAAATTGACATTTGCTGGCTACTATATTTCTTGCTTGGATAACAAAATACTACGTACTACTATTATTATTAGGCTGCTGCTCGGTGTTACTTACTGCATAGTATTAGTAATAGTAAGAGTATGTAAGTAAGAGTGCCATGACCTCAACCTTGAAAGCATGTTCTTCATCCTCATGCTCATTTACATCATCAATAACAGCGTGCTGTGTATGCACAAGATTTCAGAAGTATGCACGGTGTCCAACGAAATCCACCTCTACAATTTGAAAAAGAGCGGTGAGGGGTGTTTCCTGAGAGTAAAAAGCGACGCATGGCGCATACCTTGGCTACGTAACGTTTCAGGTACACCTTGATTAAGATTCATACCGGATTGTAACTCAGCGAAACGAAACTGATACCAGCTATCATACTGTAACGATAAGGTATATCAGCCATTTATTTTACGTTATACAATTTCACAATTTTAATGTGTTATGAGTTGTGTATGGATGCTAATGCCAGCAGACAATTCTCCACTCTGATAATTGCATTTCATATGTGTAAACCTCAATGTAAAACTATGCGCAAGCAGGCGTAAAAATAAAGGAAAAATAAAAAATGTGAACATATTTAATATTGCATCTACTTGAAAATGTTTCACGAATTAATCAAGATGAAAGAGAGAACGAATGCAGAGAATATCTTCAGAGATTATGCTCTTTTCGATGGTTCAACATGCCTGGTAAATTGTATTTTCTACATTTATTTTGGTAGCTGTATTTTGCAAACTAAATTATAATGCGATAATTCCATCTTGATCTGAGTGACTGCTTTGTCGAATCTTTGTTTTATTAAGAAAACGTGTACTACATTGCACATCATACATGGATGGTAAACAGAATGCAGTGCAGACACACGAAATGAGAGAGGACGACGAAGAACAAAGTAATTGCCATTAAAACGCTGTTGCCCCGAGATCTTTCTATTGTTGTGATTCAAAGTTGCTGTTGCTGCATTGTGATACCTGAAAGTGATTGAACAACTGGTTACACATACATCATTTGAAAGTAGATGCGTTTCTATTCTTTCTTGGTGTGATTCTCTTTTCTGATTCATCATCCATTTTCTATCTGTTAGGTATACCTTCGCCGCAGTAGCAAACTGCAGTGGTTGTGGTCGAGGAGCTTCAGTATGTACTATGAAGTATACATTACTTGTTTTGTTGATATGTTACAGGTAATGAGGAGATTTCATTCACATTATAACATTCCAAAACGTTTTCGTGTGTAGCAGAGTGGTTTAGAGTTCTAAGGCAGTAATAGTATATTTGTGTAAAAGGAATAGTAATAATAATGATGCTGATGATGTAGTTGATTCCAACAGTAATTGCTGTTGAACTCGTACCGCTGTTGCTGCTGCCGATATTACAACCACCACCAGCAGAGAGTTAAGCGTCAACAAAATAATGTCGACTGGTACTCTTTGGCCTCGGCCTATGCCTCCTCACCAAAAAACGCATGTGGCATTACTCATGCATTGTTGCGTCTCGTGAAAGGATGAGTCACAGATGTCAAATAATGGGAGAGCTTTGTTGCACGCCTGCCTCTACTTTTTAAGCTTTTGAAAAATGTAGCATCTTCTAATAAAGGAGGAATGCCTACCATAATATAACTCTTCCTAGTTATATCACACGTCATTTTACACGTAAGCAAAAATTCTAGGTTGCCACTCAATGAAATCATACGAAATCCAACAGCTAGTTGCTTGCAGTTGCCCTTTTAAGTTCATTACAAAGTTATGATTCATAACGATGACATACATATTGTTAAAAAAATATATCATCCCATTAATTCACCCACGGAATGAATGCGAAGCATTCAAAATTTATCCGCATTCTACTGCTTGCAAAAAAAGACAATTCTCCGTGATTTTATCATTTTTCCTTAAGAGCAATTTAGATCATTTCAATTATTTAGTAGCTTTATATTACGACGATGACGAATTAGAAAAACTGAATATTATGATGACATTTGACATGAATCGGATAAATAACTAATGAACGTACTTTCCGTGCTCACGAAATTTTCCCATTCAACAAACAAAATGCTATCATTCAAGGTTCCCACAGAGTAAAAATTGATGATAGTCGTGGTGATGATGATGATTTAGTACATAATGGCCATTTTAGCAGTACCTACCGCCTATCAGTTTACTATCTTTGTACTCTACAGTAGGTAATGAACGACTACGTCGTTTACTCCACGAATTCGAACAAAACAATATACGTCGTATATTATTTTGTTCGAATTCGTGGAGTGGGTTAGTATTTGGAACAGCAGCAACGACGTGAAAGCGCGGACAGAGAAAGAAAAGAGTAACCTTGAGTTGTGCAAATGTTTTGCGACCATAGTGAGGAAAACGAAAGCCATACGTAGAGTAACGTTGCCCCACACCAAAGAGAACGGAGAATGGACTGGCTATAATAGGGCGGAAGCTTCTACGGAGTCCTTATAAAAATGACACTTCAATTTAATAGCATTAAATATTGTTCCAACTTGTGGAGGCGTTTCTGTTTACAATTTTATGACGTTGTACACGTACAACAACAACTGCCCATATTCAATCGACTCTTCCCTGCCTAAACATTGTTAGCAGAGCCTATTACGACTAAATAATACGACAAAATATTGCTAGCGACATTTGATATTTCGTCTCGGTCGGCACCGGCACAATTCTCATTATAGCTTACCGTGCTCATCTTCGACTAGTAATAATACTATTCTGTCGTGCTTTCTCCTGTAACTTGCTCTGTCAACTAATTGACATGATGACGGTTACTTTTCTACGTTGGCGTTGCTTGCAAATAACGTCCGTCCGTACTAGCTTACCATGTAATATTTGGTGCGCATTTATCTCCTTTTTTGATCTTATTCAGGCGTCACGTCCTCGTCATCATCGTGACAAAGAAAGGAAACGTTTTGACGGTCGGACAGGCAGAGTATTACGCGGTTGAATGTATTACACACACGTTAAGAGGAACGTGTGCAAATTTTGTCAACACTCGTAACATCGCTGAGGGAACTCTTAAAAAGCAATGGCAGAGTGCATAATGCATAACAAGCAGCACTCTAATATTTTTCTTCCTTATGCGAGCATTCGGCTTTATCCATGTAAAACGCTGAGCTAGTTCACTTGACGAGACATTTGTTTGTAAACAAACCACAGAATAACAACACTGACCTTGTCATGTGTCTCTATTTATTATTTTTATTTCATTTAATACATTCATTGAAACTCGCTTTCCTTCCTTTCCTTGTCGTTTGTGTACGAGATTTACGTTTCGAAAATGAGTCGTGACGATGACATTGCAGCATTCATGTTAATACAATCAAAAGCATATAACATAACAACTGCCAGTTGCAGCATATTGTGATCGTGGAATGAGATATTTCCTTGTGTGACTTTAAGATGTTTAATTTATCCAATAGGGAACAAATTGAGGCTTTAGAGGTAATGAATAGTTAAGAGGACCCAAATTAGCCTGTACGTGGAACAATGAAACCCTTTCATGACGAAAAACGCCTTCCAAAAATTGAGAGAAAACTGCAGTAAAATTTATGAACAGCGTATAAAAGCAGCGCAGAATAGTGATAGAAAGTTTGGTAAATCCGGCAAAAATGTGTTGAGAAACTCATCAAGTCATTGTATTCCAATTAGACGCTATGTACACCTGAGAGTTGTCTAAAAATGCATTGGGAGTGATGAATGGTAATAAAGATAAAAATATTGCTCCCTCTCTCCCAGGCAGTCAGTGACACTGGTTTATGTTGGCCCAAGGTTCAGAGCACACTAAAATTATATTGCACTTACTTGGGTACGTTTTGGGTAAAATGCGCAATAATTTTTTGCACAACCTCCAAAGTCCATTCACATTACTTTTTTTCTCCCCCTCTCAACTTGTAGCATTCTCGCTTATCACAAAAACTCTGAGCGCGGGCAAGGACAAGGCATTTAAGCAAGCAGACAAGGGAATCGTTGCAATTATGAGATTCTTTGTGGCTTACTCCAAAGAGCAACCAACATAGCTACACAATATAAATATTTGTGTGAAGTTGATAGTAACATGTGCACACTTTTGGGGGTAGCACCAACTGTTTACCTGAGATGAAACCTGTTTTATTCCTTTCTGTAAACAAATCTACTTTGCAACAAAGACTAAGCACGATGATGCACAACCACCACAAACTATCCTGGCATTGTTGTCATTACACTTGCAATGTTCAACTTTTCGCAGCATACTCAGCCTCGTGTACTTGATAGTATTCTCAGTTTTCCTTTGTTTGTCTCATTATCATTTTTGCTACTTCGTTTATTGTGTACCGACAGGCGGGTATACCATTTGCATTTTATTCTACAATTCTCGTCTTTCTCTTTCGTTTCAAATCCGCGTGCAAAAGTATTATAAGATTTCTCAAATTGAAATTGAGACAAGAAGGTTGAAGTGATCAAAGATTACTCGCTTTTTGAACTCGTGCACTTTTTAATATCATCAATGCACAGAGAGAATCTGCTACCATTCATTTCACTTCTTGCAGAAATCCAAAAGTGGTGCACTCTCGGGGTAGAGGCACTTATCTGACTAGTAATATTTCTTCCACTGACAATGTTGTGTAAGTGTCTGCTTGACTACTGGTGCATATTAATGTAATTGTAGGTGGTTGAAGTAACAGTCGAACGTTAGGGTTAAGAGAGAATCGTCACACGGCTAGGAAGTAAAGTTGCAGCTTTGTTGCATGTGTTGCCAGTAGTAAGGGGGATGTTGACTTATGGGGTAATGTAAAGTGGTAGGTGGTATGCGGACACCCATAAAACCCCACAGTGCAAAAATCGAAGTCTTAAAACTGAAAAGAATTCAGCTTTATTTTTACAGCAGACGATATTATTTTTTGCTGATTTATTCGTCGCAACTTCTTTCTCTCCCCTGTTGTTGTATGTCAGGCTGCCTAGGACAGAGGATAAAAGATTGAATGAGTATTGTGATGGGGTGTAATAATAATACTATCAAAGTATACTTGCGTGCATCTGAGAGCACAGATTCTCATGTTACCTATGCATATGATTTTTATCAACATCACTTCTAGTTTCTTCCCTTCACACGTAAAAATAATAGTGGAGTTTGCTAGATCCAAGCACGTTCCCACCTTCCCATCAAAACCACCTTGCCATGATTATCATAATCACGTTCATCTTCATCGTCATCTTCATCTCTTTGAAACATCTCTCGCTTTTATACCTTTCCATAATGGAGTCTATTATAGCGTCATATTATAGTAAAATTCCTTTTTTACTGCGACTATCACAACAACAACTATATCCAACCACCATCCACCATGAAATGAAATGAAAGGTGCAACGAACTCTTTCTTCCTCCCTCGCATCGTAGAGTTGTAACGTGGTGGTAAACCAGTAATCATAAAAATGTATGCATAGGTGTTGTGTGAGGGGCTTCGCTTTTTACATATCTCTATATAAATATTGTACAAACTAAAATGAACGTACTCACGTTACGCCTTGCCTAGTTCTGCTAATAGTATATTGGATCAGCGCGACTTTTATATTGCGCGTATTTTTTTATCTACCTGGCAAAAATGGTACCTATCTACTTAAACACCACTTCAGTCGACACACAAAGATAGAACAAACTCTGTATACTTTATTAAATACATCCACTATGCAAATGTAAATATGCTGACACTTTTATTAGACAACAGAATGACATGAATGAGTAATTTTACTATAACCGCCGCTACGACAAATCCGAAGCAGCCTCCTCGCGGTGGAGCATGACACACGGGAAGAGCTTGGCGCTTCCTAACGACGTTTTCAGACTTTTTTTTTGTATGTTCAAGGAAATTTTATGTGGAGTGTCATGTGAACCTGCAAACGTGTGGCTGTGAGAATGCTAACTACTAGATTTAACTTGCGTTATTAGTGATCTAGCCTTCAAATTTAGGTTGCATGTAATTTCATTATCTGTGAGTCAAACATGGCTCGTTAAAGACAGGAAAAGAAAGGTTTAATGACGGAGATTAAATATAAATGATAACATGCTCCTAGCATGTTACCAAATATTTTTTTAAAAGATAATAATGTGCACTATGAGTTAAAATAATAATAGACTCCCATGTGGACAATGCTCTTGTAAAATTATTGTTGTGTTCCTTCATAAATCTCTTGAGTGTGCCTTTAAAAAGAAAAGTCACTTTTTGAGTAAATGCTGAGAGAGCATTTTTTAATTTGTTAGAGAAAAGCTGAGAGCGGGGTACATAGAAAAATAAAGATGTTGAAGTTAACTGTGGAGATTTTTTTAACTACCACAACACATCAATTCACTGACTGTGAACGAATATATGACTCGTTACATTCTCGTAAAACGCTTTTAAATAAGAGATGGTCCCAATCTGGCGAACACATATCTGCACATAACTCGGGTAATAAAACTCTAAATAAAACTGAATTTAAATGCAACCCTAACAAAAGTACACTTGTTCCTTCTTCACCAGTAAGTAAATGAATAGAAATGACGAGGAGGAAGGAATGTAAATTTATGCGGAACGAACAATACTGCTCAGTCTCGAAGAAGGAAATGGTTACAAAACGTTTTATGATCTATGCGGAGTGTAGAAGATGCGAAATGTCTCATATAATATTTTAATAGTTCGTCCTCCTTCAAAAATAAATCAAAGATCCGGAAAACTGCTTTTTAAGAGGCATGTACTGCATAATTCCCAACTCCTCGCCCCCTTTCTTCGCTGTAGGGACATCAAATTTGGACCAAAGTCAGTTATCGTGATCATGTCAATACACAGCTTATAGTGTTCAGCATTTTAATTGTTTCCATTTGACGAGGACGTTATCCTTGCTTCATATAATTTGCTGTAAAAGCTCGCGTTCCATATTTTCCCCATTATGTCGAAACTAATAAAACGGCAGTTATTATCTCAGCCCATTTCAAATTCTGCCAGTTTGTTGGTTGGCGGTCCACAATTTTCTTCGCACAAGTGCAAATTATTTATCTATTTATTTTTTTACAATTGCAATGTGACAGTGTGTGTGATAACATTTTCGCATCACTGCATCCCCATGCTAATATTTTTCCAAAGAATATGTAACAAGTGGAAAGAGCGAGCCATTCTTTGTTCAGAATGATGGTGGCATAGTAGACAATAAAGCATATTCAAATTGTCAGAAGACGAGACAAGCGTTTACAAGTCGTCGCAGATATTACGACCATTATGTAGTTATGTACTATTATTTTCGGAAATGCTAGCATCGCGTTTTGTTCATGTCGACGAACATGAAGAAGGAGGAAAGTTGTAAACTTTACTGTTCCTTCATGGCGAAGCGGTGACGTGACATAAAGGACTCGGCGGACTTGAACATTTACCGATTTCGAATTTTATCGCAGTTTTGGATTAACAATGCGAGCCTGGGAAGACAGGAGAAGCAATTCTTCCTTCTCTTCTCTTTCTCGTATTTGCAGTCATGAACTAGAAAATAAAATGGCACAAACAAACACTTCGCCTTTGTACGTGTGCATAAATAAAATTTGCATTATTCACTTCTGAGTATCCTGAAGCGCTCCTCCGTGATGTCTATTTAATGGTGTATGCAGAGAGCCGTAAAACTGGGACAACTCGAGTACAAGGGAAGAGATTCTGCCACTGGGAAAGCATTTTTAAGCCCTTTATTGATTCTGACATAGACCAGAGACTCACAAGTCATTAAAAGCTTTAACAACCGTGTGCCGTCGTTCGCTATCATAAAAGATCCAATCTATATCGGGATACTACTTATTATTTTCGTTTTATTTGCTCCCTTGACTAATGTCAATGAAACTCAGTTTCCAATCTTTAGATACTTCCTAGAGCGAAAAATGATGATGATTCTGGGAAAGGTTATAGGTCTCCAAGTGGAAAGATTACGGTACACTAGTTGATTTTGTCGTGTGACAGGTCATGGAGCAATGGGTGGCCGGGCAGAAACTCACAAAAATTCCTCTCGTAAAACGTAGCAATGTGTCGGAATTGACTGAATGCTTGCCAATTCGACGAAATGCTTCACTCCGATGAAGACTTCAGAAACATATAATTCACTCACGCTGATTGTGAATACACTTTTCTAGTTTACAGCTTTTTTGTTTTATTGCTCACCAGTTTTTTGCTCGTTGCAACCAGGCAATTTATTTCTTGTCGCATTATGCTGCCAAATGTTCTCCAAATCGTCATGGCGGTGCTAACAATGCAGCAAACGAAACAACTGTTATATTTGAAGTAATTCTTGCACTAGGTCAGTAAATTGGTGAAATTGCTAAACGAGGACCGTAAAGACGCCAGCGGATAGTCTGCTGCAGACTAGCTGTTGTAACGGAAACGTTCTCAAGCAACGCTTTTCCATCCGACTTTCATTAATGGTGAAATGAAACAAAACATCTCTTGGCAAGAAAGAGGACATTGCGAATGATCCCTGTAAACTATACGTTATTTGTTTCATGATTATTTTGAAGGGTTAGTTGCAGAGTGGACAAAGGACGATGCAATCCAATTACAAAACATACATACTTCCCTAAATCCATAATAACTACCGGCATTACTCATTCTGCTTTCTTGCTAGGCTCAGGCTCCATCCCCAACAACAGTTTCAAAGTTGAACGACGAAAACGTTATAAGGGGCAAATAATTGAGATTTGTGGGAGAGCTAATCCAATAGTGGAGATATTTTTGTCTACTGGTCGAGCTTATTACAAAGATAGTTTCCACCATCTCACACGACTCTCGTCGTCGTCCTCTCTCCCTTCGAAATGAAAATATTGAAGAGAAATACCAAAGGGAGCAGTGAATCAATAAAGGATGTGATGTATCTACGATTTTTCCCCTATGATGTCCTGAATGGATGGTAAAATAGATTAGGAACATGTACTTACTCATCCTCCTCCTTTTCTCTCTCTCTCCAGCTCTTGGACATTTGCACAGTACACAATATTTAGGCAGGACTGATGATTGTTGTGTTGAATTGTATAGGTTGTTGCTGACTTCTTTTTTATTGCTGTTGTTCGTCCTGTCTCTCTTCTGCGCTTCCAGTTCTGGGGTCTGGTTCTTGATTACTAATGCTCCAGTCTTATTCCTTGCCAGGATTCACAGCAAGCAACCCTTGGAACATCTGCTAATATGGGGACGACGAACGGTAGCAGTTCGTAATTGTCTCTTGTGATGTTGATGACGACGACGACGGCAGCGCAATGGTGTGCGGAGGATGATGATGGTGGCGAATTAGTTGACAGAATACAATGGATACATAAGCGAGGAGTGACTCATATATTTAATGATGGCGTGAGATGCTAAAATGACAACTATGTATGTATCAATTGGCATGCACCACTGCTACTGCCTCGACTAAACGCCCCCACAACAATCGTTGTGATTATTATTGGAACATGTGATGTCTGATCTCACATTAATATGACAGTCGGAAAAATAAATTTAGTTGAGGCGCATGAGAGTGGACGGGAAGAAGGAGTAAAAGAACGAGCAACCTACAGACATGCCATGAATGCTGAAGCTCCTAAACACTCTTTTAAAAGATGAAGGGTCTGATTTAATCGCCGCAACCTGCCAGAGTCGTAAACACTTAAACAAAAAAAGACGGACGAATGGGGAAAGATAATCGCGGCAAATAAATTAGTGAGGAAGAAAAGTGGGACGTGTGAGCAGAGCAGAGGCGAGATTCACTGCAATGATGAGATAAATAGAGTTGAAATTAGTCAAAGCAATCTAGTCGAAGACTACGACTTTTTCAAGTCCGCCTTAATTCTGTTCTGTAATGAATATCTTGTTCATTGTTAAACTTTTATGACGTTCCGCAAGTCAGTAACCGATTTCGCAAAATCATTACTTAATACATCGTTCCTTGAAGGTAGGTCGCGGTGCTTATTGCAGCGAGGAACACGCCTCTGAAAGTAAACCATTGCCTAAAAATGGAAGTCATTCTCACATGAACTTGAATAATTTCTTGCTTTAAGGACAATGACCATAAAAGAATGGAATTGTTCGGCTCGTCTCAGCTCATAAAAGATGCAAAGATACGAACCGTGTACGATTCCTATTTAGATGCTCATTTTAGCAAAAGTAATAACATTTTTACTGCAGTAACTGATCCCAATTCGTTACGGTTATACCTGCGAAACAATAAGGCACTTTTGCGAAATTGCTTTTTGAAATCCTGTACTCGAACAGGTATGTGAAATTCTTCCTCTTTGCTAATTTATTATTCTTGGCAATAAACTTGAAATGGAATTTGAATTTGCCATACACGTAAGTGCATAATTTCCACAAAGGTCATGGGATTTAATTATACAACGTTGTTGCGGTATCAGCGTTTTAATTTATAGCTTTTGAGGTTTGTTACTTTGGGTACTTAAAGACAGACGACGGTTGGGAGGACACGACAGACCATTTGTAGTTCCGATTGTCCTGGCTCTGTGGAATGTTTTCACGCCTTTGCCAATGAACACAGTTTACGGACCGAAACCTCACACTGGCTATATTTTTTCCAATTAACAAAACTTACATTACCATGTTCACCCGCTTGAAAATATCCCTTTTCTTCCTTTTGTATGGTAGTATTTAGTACATTAAATTGCTAAAGGAGCGTTTCTTCCGACACAGCAAACGTTCCAACATATTATTTACGAGGGACTTTTGATGGACTTTTACACATTACTTTGTAGGTCCGACCCCGAGTGCAACCATTCTCGAAAGGGGAAGAACGCGCATATAAATTTGACACTCATAGAGTCGCCAAATATGGACAAGACCTCTGTCCGATTCCGAAAAATTCAAACAAAGACCTTATTTTAAGAGAATAACTATTTTCAATGAGTGAGTAAAGTAAAAAAAATATAAATCTTTGCTTCCATCTTCACGGCTCAATAATATCATAAAATGCATAATCGAAGAGGTATCTTTAGCCAGGTAAGGCCTTTTCTCCAAAAGGATACATTTTTGAGTCCCTGATCCCTTTGTCTGTGACGTCCTTGATTTCCTTTGTGTAAGCAACGCCATCATAAAATGCACTTTCTCAAATATGAGAGCATTTTGTTCTCACATTTTCAACTGTGACTGGTATTGTAAAAGCAGCGGATTTTACCTCAAAAGTAAAGTCTTCTTATAAATGTGTTGCACCAGATAGAAAGGCGAGAGATCATTCCTAAAATGTGGGAATTCCAAAAGGTTCATTCTAAAAAATCTTCTTTTTCAAAAAGGAGTAATTCACAAAATCCTCTTGTTGACAATCAGAGATGAAATTTTGTAAGATTTACGAGTGGCAATTGAATGGGAATGGAATTTCTATTGAATTGTTTAAAAAAATAACGTTTCTTGCATACTTTCGGATGTTACAACTTTGAATACGCATTAGTATTTATTTTATATACAAAATGTATTGAGAATGTTTTACAGGACAACTTTACGTTCACTCTGATTGTGTGATCCGCATAATCCGCCCGAAGACGCACACGGGTGAGAAACAGGAGGACACAAAGTTTTAGCTGCATGTAAGTACTTATTTGGTAGATGGATGTGCTCGTGTGATGCTCATTTTGACTCGTTTCGTCCTTCGCTCCTCTCCTCAGCAGCAGCTTTGAAAAACCTCACTTGAGCGACATCCCAATATCAACTCCCTCACCGGATGTTTTACAACAGAGGACATGGATTCACTTTTAAGAAATTAATTCCTTTTAAAATAACACTTACGCAGAGTATAGAGAGAGAGAGAAAACGTCATGTCAAACTTATGTCAACCACAACGGTTGCTCAATTCTTACATTGGTTTGGTTGAAACTTTAAATAAATTTTATCATATCATTCCTTTGAATCCAGCCACGTAAAAACATTTATTTTACTTTTACAAATCGTCAAACACTTACACAAAAATGACTCTAAAGATGCAGGCTTTAAAGAAATAACCGCTTTATATAGCTTTAGATTGCCTTCGGCTATAGAAAATAGTTGACATAAAAACGTTCTTGGAAATTTTAAGACAGGAAGACTTCAACAAATCTACAGGAAAAATCAGTTCATTAAAACAGATTCAATCCTTTTGCATTATGCACTAGATAGAGTTCTAGTTTTTCCGCGGGTAATAGACCTTCTGATGCTACGCATAAATATTGCGACGCTCGCCTTTTATTAAATAATGTGCGCTTAAAACTCAACGGATTATTTGATTCCTGTTTTAGGCTGTCCGTCTGTTGGTTCTCAGAACCTTTCTCAGAAATCACTGCACCAATTTTGATGCGGTTTGTTGCAAACACAATATATCTCTGTAATACATATGTCCGATCGGGTCAAACTCGAAGATGGACTCCGATGTGATCTGTCATGACTCACGAAACAAAAGCGCTATTTAAGAATTATTTTTACCGGTCGGTAAAACGCAAATATTCAAATGTAAAATTTTCAAATTTGTTTCAGACAGCATTATCGGAATGTTATTCAACTGGATAAATAAATGTAACACGTGACATAACGTAAACTACACAGTTTGTTTCTAGATTTCTATTCTGTAGTTCGTTTCCGGACGAGTTCTCTATCCACTTGACATGTATTGGCGTAGAAGACCAACAATTAACACAAATTTTGTTCTGTAGTCAAGTTTGAACGAAGAAGTCTTACAATAGAAGCAAAAAATCGTTTCGCTAGTTATTTTTTGCTAATTATCTTGTACAGCAGCCGTACAGCATATATTTGAACCTTTACAATGGTTTATTTGGGTTAAGCTTCTCATACTCATAAACGGGCTGACAAAACGTATTTATGTGTAAATTCTTATAGAGGCGAAGTGAAGACGCAGAAATAAACAAAATCTGATCGAACTGACCTGATCAATGACATTCAAATTTCATATTTCCATATTCATCATGACAGTACGTTTTTCACCCATATTTAGTACAATTCCACATTTAACAATAATACCACTAAAATATAAAAATGGTGTTGTAATACTTGTCAATGTTGAAGGTCACCAGCTGGAAAGAATAAGAGAAAATAAGTTTAAAAAAATAATAACAAGAGTTCAAAATTGAAGATGACATTTACGCTGACTTCCTCAAATACTTGTCAATTGTATATTATTCCTCCGAAAATGTGGCGCAGTGCTGGCGGAGTTCAACGTTGTATGTCGAAACAGTTTTTTCATTCTACATTCGAATGATATTAAAATAGATTTTAAATTCATCTTCGTTTAAAAAATATTTATGCATGATTTAAATTGCTGATACCGTAGATATGAGATGACATTGGGAAATTTCAGTGAAAACGGACACAATGCAGACATAAATACATAGGCATCATTGGATATGTGTGCCGACATCCACCATGTTTTACATTAGCCTTTTTTATATAAAAACCAATAATAATTGTGTAGAAACCCAAACAGTGGTCTGGATATCAACACAAGAAACTTTAAAAAATAAATTTAAATTGCTGTCTCAAATAAATGATAATCTACCGTCAAGATACCATCATAGGCGTTGGACACTTTTATATTGATGGATTTTATTCGAAAGTAAAAAAGCAACTACTAGGAGAGATGCATGTAAAAAAAATTATTTAAATTTTATAGATTATTCACTTCCTTTTACTTATTTTTGTATTAAAGCACATTGTCCTACTTTATGAATAAACTAAATGGAACTTACAAGCCTATAAGTTTGTTTTGCGCTTTCAGATTCTATTCAGTCATCATCGATTTATAAATTATAATTATTTTTTTAAATGATAAAGCGGAGAGTGTGTTCTGTTGTCTCCATTGCTCCAAGGGCAGTCTGACAGCGAAGTCAGGGGACAAATTCGAACTAATACAAAATTTCCTTTATTTGCTAACGTGCATGCAAATCTTGAGAACTGCCTGAACCATACATTATTTACGTGATATTATCCCACAAAAAGTTTAAATGGCCGTTACTTGCAGATGGGGTGCAATTATGAAAAATTATACTTTGGTGCTAAATTGTATGGCGTAAATGTAACCAATCAAGGGAAATTGACCTCTTTTATCTTTTAAGAATTTTCACTTTTGAATATATCATTTACCGGGTTTCATTTCAGTCATTCGATTATGATTTCAGTTTGAAGATATGCATAGTATTAAACATTGGGGATTTCGTTTATGCTAAAGTTAATCTCGTTTCTCTTAACTCACAGTAAATTTTGCGACTTTGGGTATCGGGTATTCCAGTAATCAAACGAAAAAATTATTTGGTCGCACGGGAAAACAAAAGCATAATAGCTTTTTGTGAAAAAGCTACATTCCGCTGCTTAGTAAAATAAGTCAACTTTAATACAGTCTTCATTAAAACTCGTCAAATTAATTTTCGTTTGAAATAATCACCATCAGGATTGGAGAGTTTTAGCTCATATATGAGCCTCCCATTACAAATGCAAAAGCAATGTGTCATGAAATGAACTTAATCGAACTTGTCTGAGTCTGTGACTTTTGATTGTTGATACACGATTATGAAACAGTTAAGCTGCATATGTAAGATGTAACTATCGAAACGACTGTAAAAGGTTTTATTAGCGTGACTGTGAGGTAGGCGTCACTATTCAGTGTGGTTAAAGAACTCATAAAAATAACACTTGAAATGAGTATGATTGGGATTTACTCATTCCTTTCGGTAAGGTACGAGACATGCTATTATAATTTTTATGAGTGTACGCCTAATTCCTTCTGTTTGCAGCTAGCTTGTAATGAACAAAAATCCATTTCGTCGTAATTCTTATATGCCATGAAATATTATGGAATGTTTCTACTGCGCGACAAAATAGATGCATCATCTTTATTTCATTTATGATGTCATCTTTTCATTTTTTCTTTCGTTGTCTCGTTCAGACAGTAAGCGGCGACACCATTGTATTAACCTGTAAATAGTTTCTGTTTTTATGCTCTATGTGCTTATCGGTGTGATATATTTTAGGCATTATACATAACCATAACACAACCATATAAAAATATGCTTTGTGTCAATATTCAATGGAATTGCTATAGCGCTTACTATGAAATAGAGTGACATTTCTAAGCATAATTCAGAAGGTTAATGATACATATTTAAAATATTCACATTATGATTTCATATATCCACACACGGTACACTGAATTATCTTTCAGTAAAGGTAGAGAGGAGAGGCTACTACTTTATATGAATATTATCATTGATTTTCTGAAGCACACAGAAGGTTTCAAAATCGCAGAAACAATCCCTTTTCGAGTTCGTTACTATTACATTGCGTTTGCATGAGGTAACTTCATAAAGGAGAAGATTAAAATGAAACAAAAACAGATACGGAGAGATGATCCCTTGCTGGATAGCACAAGAATGTCTCTGTTTTGTGAGTTCTTGACAATCCAATATCAATAACGGAAGCAATATCCATGACATAGTTATACGTAGAGATCATCATAATAACGATAAAAGATCACACTGGTGATAACAACAAAATCAGAATGTAAAATATTCATAGAGACAAGGGTAAAAATGGGATTCTTGTTATCAACGCAAACTCATGTAGCTCTACCAGTGCAGTTTAGTCAATTTTGTAGAGGGAACTGATTCCTACATTTTGAATTGGTTTCTGAATTCTTGAAAAATTGTACTACGGAGTTACCCTGGGACTAAGATTAAGATAAAACAAATAGTAGTTGATTCACTGACAATATGGAGTGCCAACACAACGCTGATAATCGAAATTTTCTATTCAAAATTGTGATGATAGCGAACTTTCCGGATTATTATTGTTGCGTTGACTCTCCCTGATATATTTCTCTCGTGCTTACCCGCTGATTATAATCCTCTGGCAAAATTAACACCAGAGGAACTGACTGGAAAAGAATCTATTCTGTGTGGAGAAATTTTGAATTAAAACAACAACGCAGTTTGAGTCAAATTGCAAAATAAAGATGTTGTGCGCTGCAATATAATTAAAACCTACGTAATACGTTTAAATGCAATTTCACAAATTAGGGCATCATTTGATTAAAATAAGGATACAATTCAAACGCAAAAGATGAGATTCATTATATATTTCAATCAAATCCTTCATTTCATGTACATAGCATCATTATTTATTTGTTAATCTCATTCCCCATCCTTAATAGTTCAGTCTCACGACATATTTGTTGATCAAAAAGCTATGGGGGAAATCCAAAAAAGGTGAAAGGAGCCTGTGCTGACGCAAATCTGTTATCATGCCTTCACAATGACGATTTGTGTGACAATGCACTTCCCTGGAATTTTGCATCAAGCTTTTAATATACTCATCAATTTATCAAATGCACACTACATTTGATAAATAGAATCATTTCTTTAGAATTGATATTGTTGCATTATTATAATTGCCATAAATACAAATGAGAATGTATTACAGGATGTATTGAAAATGTTTTGAGCGACTGCAAAAGGTCACAAGTATGCAGCAAAATATTTTTCACTTTTTGAGTTGCATGTGGGACGAAAAAATTGTTTTGAAAACTCGGAGATGGTTGTTATTTGATCTTGCAATTTTTACGTTTCAACTTGTCTCTGTTGTAATAAAGTTGACATTTTAAGGTTTTGTACCAGAAACTAATATTGAGAGCTAAAAATGATTTTTTTTTGTGCCATCCACAATCCTGCAAACCTAGAAGAAATATCTGTTTGCTTCTATTTATTTACTCGCTTCGAACAGTAATAGGTAAGTGATTTCTTTTTAAACAAAACATTTCTAAATTCTTGAATAACAGCATAAGTACTTTTGTCTATGCTTTGACTGTGCATTTAAGGTGAATTTCTTAAATTGATGAATGTTCTCTTCTAAAGAATTTTGTTTTTAAGGGTGGCGAATAAAAGTTTTGAAAACGATATTACCAAATATGTACATTTGGTTTGGTTGTTTGGTCCATTAATAATCGAGTATTCATTTTCAATATAATTTATGGTATTACTTATGTATGACATAATTTTCCAGCATTTTCCAGGATTTTAATACGTGAACATGCCACTTTTGTGATGTAACGACTTCCTTATAAATTCTATCATTATTAATACTAAAGAAATGTTACAATGACAGATACTTGGGAAATCATAAAATTCTTTGATAAAGATAACATCAGGATTCTTCAGATGATTCATGTGTGAATAAGGTTATTAAAAACTATCGCACCTAGTAAAAGTATTTTTTTATTTAATTACAATTGTATTTAAAAAAGATCGATTTCTAAGAAACGCATAGAAACAGACAGAGATGTTCATCTAATCAGTTTACAGCTTATTTTTCGGTAATTTGTTTCAAATGTACTAACCAACCACGTCGACTGACAGTGATGAAGTTTACGACCGTGTAACACTTTGTCACCATTATTTCCTATTAAGAGAGTGACACTTATTGGTCATTCCCATTCCCTTCTGCTCGTCAAAAGAATTTTATTGACGGGAGTGAAATAAAAATTATGGATAAACATGTCTGAGAACAAGTAGACGAGGAATACTTGCATTCTTTATTTATGTACTTAATACGTCTCTCCGCTAAACTTCTTTTGTTCGCCCTAACCGCCATAAAATTTTATGGACCTTGTTATCAACTGCTTTAACGATTATGATGATGACGTTCCGTCCCATCCTATGTGATTTGATTATTACGATTTGTTTACATAAGCATTCGGGTTGTGATGGGTTATTCTTTCGGTCATTGTAAATTCTACTGCTTGATAAGTTGTCTGGAAACCTACATACGCACAAATGTAGGCAGAACACCACGATATGGCTCATTTAGTTGTTATTATCTTTCGGATGCAAGTGCGCTTTTGCCATTGTGTGCAACACCTTTGCATTGTAAGTCCTGCGGATCTTCTCGACATGAACATGAATAAAATAAATATTAAGTTCTAAATCAGACTATGGATATGAATTTTGGCTTCTTTGAGTCACTATTGTTGTCTCTCCGTAATTTCCATTACAATCACTGTAAAATAAGAATACGGTACAATGTCATTCTATTCACATTATTCACCGGAGTGTAAAAAGTCGGTTCATGTTTTTATCTAATACATGGAAATGTTTCTTTTGCGCCTGAGAATCATGTACACTACAAGCGGAACACTTTTTTTGACCCAATTAAATCTATACATTCTGTTCCAGTCCAGTTGCATCACAAAGAAAATACATAATTCATGCCATTGCTGCTTCTTTTCCCATACCCATTTCATATGAAAAGAAAGAAATATATCCTCCAATCCTTCGTCAAGAAGAGAAAATGCCAAATGTCCTTCTTTCATTTTTACTCTCACCTTGTCTAAAGAAAGGCATACCTATCATTGTTTACTTCGCATTTCCCGTAACAGCAGCCGAAGAGATAGCGAAAGAAATCTCTGCTGAACTTGGGGTCTCATTGCTACCATTTTGTTATGCGCCTTCTTGTTAGAGCCATGAAATATACGAACAGGAATCGTTGTTCGCCGTATTCTTCTGCATCTAGCAAAACGAAAATCAAAAGAACTCAGTGACTGGGTAAGTGACTGAATGACTGACTGATTATGAATGAGAAGAATCAAAAGACGAAAATGAGAAGATGAGGAAGAAAGAAGGATAAAAAACGGGAATTGGACAAAAGACATGCCCTACTTTTTCTTGCACTTCTCTTTTGTAATACTTCCTTTATTCATCTTCCATTTCCCAGATTACAATTGTAAATAGGATTCAAAAAGCATGTATGCACAAATGCATTGGCGTCTCTTGAGCACTACTCTCGAGGAGGGTAGAACAACCAGTTGATATGAACCACCTATACCGAAGTCTGCCTGGAACACCTATACTGATTCCTCCCTTTTTTCATTCCTCCTCTTCTAGGGATCACGACATTCAATGGGTCTACTTCTTGTCTCATCTCTAATTGGGAATGGTAGAAACACCTTGTGACGGTATATTGGATTTTAAACATTAAATGAAGGATTACTACTGTGTTATTAATGTATTGTGTCGCACACCGTATTTATCGGGCTGGGAGAATTAATTTTTTGGACAATTTATTGGCTTTGATGAACATGGCAAGAGCCACAAAAGATGTTTGAGATAAAATAAAAAGTGAGGGAGAGCAAGTCAACCAGACCTTTTCATTTGTGGTGTTCCAGGCGTTTTTCACGCTCAAGAGATATGAGACGACAATGTTGTGCAATGGATATCAATAATAATTTATGCCATTTTGAATGGTATCTGATTGTTGGAAATGGTTAAAATTGCTATACAATCTGAGAATGATGTTTTAGACAATATTTTTCTCAGAAGCAAAAGCATTTTCTATATTATGTAGATCTGTTGCTACCGTCGTGGCGTGACTGTTCTCGAAAACGAATACGCACCACTTTCCATTCCATGAAAGTTTCAGGGAAGGATTAAATAGAATTAAATCATGCTTCCAAATGCGAGAAATGAGTATAATGAACGTTTTATCCGTAACAATTGCGGTATTCTTTTAAAACATTGTTGTTGGAAACTCTTTTCAATACTATGTATGCCCTGCTTGACAGTTTGCTTGAACCAGTCCTTGTTTGTGTGAGTTGTGAACTCTTACTTTGTTGTGCCATTTAAACTCTGTTCTGGGGAATGGTGCACACAGTAATAAGCAGGCATTATGTATATTAGTAAATATTGCATAAGACCTAGGAAGATATGAGAAAAAGAGAAGAATTGTCATAGTGCTCGTTTTGGAAAGCACGTTATGGCTCGTGCCAACTGTTACTCCGTCTTATATAAAATAACGATTCAACAAGATTTTCTATAAGTGTGGAGAGAAAAGCCTCGGAGAAACGTGGAAAAGGCCAGCATAAAACATGTACACCGTCATGAACATGTGGCAGCGTACAGTGTTTCTCCCTCGCTGCAGCCTCATTAGTAGCATCTAGCAAACAACGGTTTTCTTAAAGGGTAGATGGTCATCTCCCACTCATAAACTGTAATCTCCTTTTCCCTTTTATTTACGGAACGAGTGCGGTGGTGGCGATGAAGGTGGTGATGGTACGCGCGTTATTTGTGTGTTCGCTCTCGTGAGTATTATTATAACTGATGGCTTCTCATTTTTAACTTTTTATATTCTTAATATTATTATTACTCACTACAACTGTGCACACGTCCACTTTTTCTTTCTCTTATTTTTTCGATGCCGTTTCCATGATTTTACGAGAAACATCTGCTCTGTCTCGTTCCATTTTTGTCTTGCTTGCCTTGGGGTTACAGAGGGTGTTCCGTGAGTGATCCTATTCTTATTCTTGCAGGGAAAATGCTCTTTTCATTCCCTATGACTACTTGCATCTTGCATCTCTCCTGCTTTTTTCCGTTGATGATAACAATATAATAAGGAGGACGCGACGATCATGATCAGAATTTTCTGTTGTCATGTATTCTGTTTGCTCAGTAGCATTACAACACAATCGTGCAGAGGCCAAAGTAGGTTGAAAAGCGAGAAGGTAAAAATGTGATTATGTTCCTAGTAAAGTGGATCAAGAAAGGGCCTGGACGGGAACTTGCTCTTTGTCCGGTAGGTACACACTAAAAGTTCAAGTAACTCGTAGCCTTGAGAACAATATTGAAATGTGGCATAAGGCAAATATTCTCCTTCATACTATTTCCAGTCTGCCTCATTGGTAACAAGGAGACTTGAATTCGTTTCGTAGACTTTTTCTTTTGTGTGTGACGGACGATGACCAAGGTTATATTGAATATCCTTCATTTTTTGCTGAAAGATAGGAGCAGATGCAAGATGCAGCTTCATTTGATATTAATGAAACCAATTCACGAAGAAAAGGGGACTGATTTTAAGAGCAACACTTGTGTCGCGTGCACATGGTTCAAGAAGAAGGAAATGTTAATCTATAGTTCCTTTTTTGCTTGATTCCATCTCTTTCAAACCTTTCGATTTCTTAAGGGGTTGCGGGTTGTGTTACTAAAGAAAGTACGCAGACAACCAACCAAGGGTTGTCTTTCTGCTCAGTCTCTCTCGAATGCCAGGTGTTCCGCGCTGTCTTCAGCACATGTTTTGTCGTACAAGTTACCCAGATATGGAGATGAAAAGGAAAACATTCAACAAAAAAGTATCACGCTACTTAAACGATACCACAAAAAAATGCTTTCATCATCGCCATCATCTGCCCTGACTACTGTTACTGTTATTGCAGTTGCTGGAGAGCAGACCGTTTGATATAGGTCTCTGGAACAATTTCAGCAGCACTGCAGTAAACGGACAACTAAAAACTCATTTTTATGATCATGATCTGATGAAGGACGCAAAAGAGGGATGATTTCTTAGTCACGCTTCAAAACTTACTTGCATGCATGAACTAGTTTCATCTGCCTACTTGTCCGTTACTTGTTTCATTGCATGTGTCCAGGCAGCCATGGACGACGAACATGTTCTTTCGAAGAAAGAACAAGAAGCAATTGTTTCCTGGAAAATATTAATGTTAAGGGGTTAAAATAATTAAAGCAGCCCAACTGTTATGCTTACCTTGATATTTTTGAGAGGACACTGGACTCCAACATTTATCCTTGACTTGATGTTTTGCCACTATTTCCACCAGCAGTGGAAGGGATATGATAGAAGCATGAAATCTTGATACGGCGTTGACGCGTGGTCGCTATACAATAAAATTTGTTATGCAAATTTTCAAAACGAAAAATGAAAACATCAATGAAATAAAGCCAACAAATTAACACTATTAAAGATTTTTAAACATCTTTCGTAGTTTTATTTGCGTTTGCCACTTGACAAGTGTTTACTTGTGATACAACAAAGTAATTCCATGAACTGCCCTAACTTTAGGTGTATTGTGCCGACAAGTAAATCTTAGAGTCATACAGTATGGCATAATCCGCCCGCAATGGATTTGTTGACTAATTTACTGGGATTAAACATTCCTTGAAATTGACTAGTTGAAGTTGCTGCTGTAAAATAAAGACTGTAGAGTACACATGCACTGAATATTACTGCCTGTTGCAACTGCAACGTGTATAAACAAAGCGACCTGTGTTTCATTCAAGTATGAGCAATTCATTTTTTGCTCGTTGAAACAATACCTTTGTTTCATCTGAACATGGTTATGGTGACTCATGCGACTCATGCGAGCAGCATCGATGTGAAGCTGAAACTGAAAGTTTATCATTTTATATTATGAGACACAACAAGATGCTTTTTTTGCAGCTGCTTAAAATTCTAAAGAATCCATAAATCCAGTTTATCCAAACAAGAGTTAGTCGGCACGTTTCACTTGAAGCAAATTTGTTTATATGTAATTAATAGGATTAGGCATTTTCTTTATAAATTTGAATGCAACAGAAACAAAAAAACATTTTCTTTATAAACATTGGGCCTCTTTGTAAACACTCTTCTTGAGTTTGGCGCAGGTTTAGACGAGAAAGTGGAACTAAGCTCTGTAATATTTTTTACCAATAATTTCACACTCAATTACCCACACACGCACATTCATAGACAAAATGCAACAAATCCGTGGCCTGGTAAATTTTCAAGCATTTTAAATTGAAGAAATGATTGTCAATTAGGTTTGTGATTAGTAAGCCCTTCCTGTTCAATAATTTAATGTGAATTTAAAATTATATTCACTCAAAGTAACTTAGTAAATGAGAAACACTCGTTTCCTGTCAAAATTAATGGATTCGCAAAAGTTTGTGGCATGAAAGAAGACATGAAATATGAAACAAGTTTGAGGGCGTAAAAGCAGCCTGCTTAACCAATATTCCAATTTCCTCCATGCAAAAGTTTGAATTAATACTTTAAATAGGTGGAAGTTCCGTTTCATCTATTTGATCTTCCACACTAGTAAAAACTATATTTTGTCGCGTGCAACCTTACTAACATTACGTTAGTATCAATTGTTGAAATAAGATAAATTTCACAAAGCACGCAAACTTATTGCACAGAAGTTTGTAACACAAATGGGAAGACATCTGTTTTAACTTTCCTTTGTTAATTTGCGCTCTCTCTTGCCATTTAAACATAAAGCATCATTTTCCATTGATATGCTTTATAATGAGAATCAACTGTACTAGCTAATATTATTTATCTGTATTGAATTGCGTGAGTCCCTTAAATTTCAATTTATTTGCGAAAAAATACTCACAAAGCATGAACTGATGGACGGAAGAACAAACTTTTGGAGTTCATATGATAAATAATAAAGAGCAAAACTCAGACAAGAGATAACCAAATCGAGCTGCTGTCCCAATTTTCCCCGTGCCTATTTACTACAATCGTGCCTTCTTACTTGATGAGGGAGTTGCTGCCACTTTCCCGTCAACCTGTTTTTCTCTCTTCAGACTGTACTGTGTTGGTCTTAGTTTCAGAGACAATTTTCAAGAGAAAGTTTGAATGCATTTCCAGTTCTTCAACTGAATACCTGAATATAGCGAAGCAGAACTAGACAGAAATGAATGTACTGATGTATTGTGAATTTGAGCAAAAAGATCTCTCCGAATTCCCACCCATCTTTAACTAATTAGAAAAGAACAAGGGAAACGCAGTCTTAGTAAGCATTTCGCATTATTAAAGTGCAAGAAGCAACAGATAACAGCTTAAGGGCTTTTCCAGGCCAACGTTCGAAATCTACATAGCTTCAAACTAAAGATAAACTTGGAATTGGTTTATAATGTAAAATGGAACGAGTTACACTTAACTGCTCTGGTGTAACAGAAAAGCTAATGAAGCCTTTAGAAATAACTCTTTGCAGTGTGGAAGTGTGCATTTGAGGATGGTACTTGATCAAGAAAAAAGTAAAAGTACTTAAAGCAATTAAAAATGAAAGCAAACAGCCGTCAACGTCACAAACAATTCGAATCCCTTGACAAAAATGATTATTAATTCTGAAAAGAACTTTTCAAATACAGGCACACGCTGAATTCTTGGTTTACTGTATTTCCAGAGTTAAAGTCAATTTAATTTCTCAAATCAAGAACTATGTTGTTAGTAGGGATTCAATAACAATGAAAATTCTTATCTCATTTATGATAAAGTTTGTAAATTGAAATTATTTTCACACAAGCTTCATGCTATTATGTGCACTGCTTCTATACTACAGGAACAGTGTAACGTAGTAATACATTCTGTGTACAATAATTACTATACAGTCTTTTTAACAGACGTTTGATATAGCATTTTTTATCCAAGAGGAAGGCAGCATTCACCACTTGACTAGAAAAGTTAATTGGATAGAAGTGGGAAACTTTGGAAGAAAGCGATTCTGAAAAGGATCTCCATATCTATTCATGCTGTAGCATTTAATAATATTTATTCTGCCTGTATTCGCCTATACAAGATAAAGTTTTGTCGCCCTCCTATTTAAACTAATTTTCAAGGCAATTATTCTGACGACTTTTCTTGCTTGCACTCCTCCAGATTGGAGAAACGGCAAAGGCAAAAGCAGCAGAGCGGCGGCTTGGCTCGTTTTGCATTGAAAAGCATAAATCTACTTATTTCACTCCTTGTCCCTTCAATATAAATACAAACGGAGAATGAGAGACTCATAATCGTTTGTTATTCGTAAGCACAAAGAAATAATAATAATAATTAATGCAGACATAAGGACCAAGATTCAGAAAGAGTTTCACTTTGTAGACAGCAGAAAGTTGGAAAACTTACTCTGAGCACATGTGTCGAACAAATGGAAGACGACGTTGCTACTTGTCGGTTGAACAGATTTTTCATAATATCTTGGGTCTTGGGTATGTATGTGCCGCGTGGGCAGAATGTAAAAGCAATATTGTTGTTGTTTGTTGTTATTGCTGCTGTTGCCACTCTTCTTCTGCACCTCTTCCCCAAAATGAATATCCATGGCACGAGTTCATATTCCACCAAGAAATTCCCTCCCTCGATCCTTCTTCTGTTACCTTATACTTTTTTACTTTTATACCGACTATATACTCGTATCAAATGCGTATGATTTCTCTGTGAGCCACTCAATGATACCCATTTCCGTCTAAAATTTCAACACTTTTCAAAAATATATTTAATATTCGCTTTGTGATAATTGTGATACATGGAGCGAGTTTGGCATGTGATTCAGTAGCCTCCCGCTGCGAAAACCCTCCTCAGTTGTTTGGGTTGATTAAATTACATCTTCAGTTTTAATAATGGTTTGTGAATTGTTAAGTGTTTATGAATGGTTGTTCGACGTAGAGTGAGAAGAATCGTGGTAATCGTTTGTGAGACATGGCATGTCATGACACGTCAGTACATCTCATTCATAAAAATTGTATTTGCATACGGAATACTAGGGATTTTCTAGCTTGAAACTCACAGAGCAATTCATGAAGCATTACTTAAAGAGCTACTATACAATATTCTGTGAAACTTTGATGGTGGTGATGATGGGAGGTACATTTAGCTCTGAAAGGAGAGTAGCCATATGTGTCAAAATGGATGAAATAAGAATAGAAAAGTGTTTTAAAGTAAACACAAGTTTATAAGAAAAGTTTGATGAAAATTTCCTCAAGAAAGGAAAATTGCTCAGGGGAGTGTAAACTCTGTGTTCGCAGTTGGATTCTCACTTTTCATTCACAATAATTATTGTGAAAGAAAGGAGAGACAGGCGGAGGGAATTAGTTAAAGTTCGTATGAAAAGTTCCAAGTTCATTATTGTATATATCAAGGACATTCGTTTGATTTGGTTGTGCATTGTGAACAATAATGTGAAATGCTTTTTAACTTTTCACAGTGCACTCTGCCAGAGTAAGGGCAGAGTGCTAAAGGACTAAAATGAGTACTTTTTCCATTCCCTCTTCTTTCCTTAAAATCAATAAAATTAGGCCTCGGTCTCGGACAAAATAATATAAGATTGTTTACGATAATAATTGAATTTGCTTTTATTGCTGAGTGGGGTACAGAGAACGATGCAAAGCTCGCAACTAATAGCTTTACACACAACTTTTTATTGACACCGGGTTTTCCCAGGCGGCCTGGTGAGAGTAAAACATGAAAATGGCGAAGTGAGGCAAGCAAGTATTATGATCAGTTTGTTGTTTTATCTTGGTTTAATATAATCATAACATAATATTTCAAGGGAGAAGGAAGGAGTTCCATTTGATGTTGTCTGGTCGTCGTAGCTCTTTCCTCGGCGGAAGTATAATGCACGTTGTACTTTTTTTATCGTGTCTAGCTGGTCAAATCAGTTTGATGTAAGCGTGTGTAGTTGTTAGTCAGTCAGTCATATTCTTACTTATTCATAAGCCTTGCTGAACTTTTCCTCAACCTATGTATTACTCTGTAATGAATTTATTTGAAAAGAAAGTTAGAAAGCATTCAGGACATGACTGGAATGAAGTTTTGTTCGGAAGGGCGTAAAAAGCGTTGTCCATGGATGATAGTCATTCGTGAGGAGAAGAAAAGCACTTCCCAATGAATGTGCGTGTGTCTGACCGCCATTCTCATCGAGTGACCCAAACCGGGAGCACAGGTAACAGCTTTCCAAGAAACTACATGCATGCGCCATGAGGAGGACGAGGGGAAAATCAGACATTTAACTTTTACGACATACATGCGAAGGGAAATTACACAGAGTTCATGTGTTTTGATTAGAGATAGATATAAAAACGTTGCAGTGAAGTAAAACACGGACCATGTTCTCGCACTCAGTCGACTTGTCTTGTTCTTTTACAAGACAGCAAGACAGGTAACCCTTTCCAGAACAAACAAGAGAACCGAAATGATTCATTCCTTTTCCCATACAGCTCAACATCATCCGTCGAGGCCCACGGAAAAAAATTGCATGTCCCTCAATATTTAATAATTTACCAAATACCCTTGTTCTATCATATTGCTTCTACACGCTGTCCGACTAGATGATGAAACTGATTTTGCAAGGACAAAATTCTAACAAATTTTCCGTTGCTTTATCTTATATGCGCAGTGTCTTAACATCATTCTACTTTATTTATACCTGCGTCACAGATTTTTCAAATTTTCATAAAATTCAACCTTGGTAATATTTCGTGAGTGTGAGTTTTACACAGTAAAAACGTGGAATCGAAACAGGTGAAGTTATACTGCAGATTTGATTACGCGCACAAGCTACAATTCGTTGTTCCTTTAAACCCTCGTGTTTCGATTTCATAACTTGGGAAACTTATGCCTTTTTTAACACGTCTTCATTTCTTGCTGGAAAAAAATTTGGTTGTAAGTCGTGGTGGGAAACAAGCTCACACTCATTCACTCATCGTGCACGCATCATCGGAAGCAGAATTTTAGGGAGAAGGGAAGAGGCGATGTGCTGGTCGCTCACATAAATAAGTAATGAAATATGCTAGTGTGCGCGCTTTCCCTCATGCCGCTTTTTATTATCCCTTCCGATATATCACTATTACTGCCACTTCATCTTTTTTACCAAAAATACGTACGCACATGCAAGTTCCTTGACCTCCCGTCCAATGCTTTTCTATGGAATCACTTGGTAAAATAACTAAATATACGTAGTGGACTAATAGAAAGTTTTCTGCGTAAGTATTCCACACAATACTTAGACGATTGAAGCTAGTCAAGAGAGTGGGTGCGTTTTATCCCAGAGTATTTGCATTGCCATTATAAAATAGACGTGCTGAACCACTTTTTCCGGGATTGTGAAAGAAATCTTCCTTTAAAATTTACTACTTTTGTTCCGCCATCCATATTTTGTACAATTTATAGGAGAACCATTCGATATTAATCAGGGTACTTTCAAGCATCTCTCCTATCCTCTGTCACTCCATGCTCACAGACATCGCGATTATTTGGAAATACGTTTTCTTTCTTTTATTATTTTGGAGTGAAAGCGTTGAAACTGGTGAAGCCAAGTCAATTCGCTGTTATAGAGAAGAAAAATCGAGTCTTTTCTGCTCGTCAACCAAGAAAAAATATTCTCAACAAGGGAAATTTACTTTTCTGTCGCCTTCCTAACGTAATTTGATGATGAAAATGGTATTATGCGTTACGTCGCTTTTCCATGTTCCTCTGTCTGAATACCAACTCAGAAAATGAAGCTGAATATAATTCAGGAATGTTCACTTTCCTTTTAAATACTTTCCCTTTGCTTCACCGATTGGCGCTCACCTTTTTCAGTTTTAGTAGGTGGCTCAATAAAGTTTAGAGAGGGTAAAAGGGTAAGTGAGACGGAAGTTTTATTTGGTAAACCTCTGCCTGTACATTGAGTAATGCACTTGTTTCATAAACAATTTAGCATTAGGAAACTTTCTCCCGCCATTCAGAACGACTACCGCATGCTGAGAATTTGTGCCTTGTACATACTTTCTAAATAAACGTTATCACTTCATATAACAACTAAAACGATTACATTGTTACTTGTTAATGTTGTGCTTCGTCTCATGTTCTTGTACCATTTCGCTTGAGTTTATTGCTTCCTGCTGATTCACAGCGCATGAAGTTGTTCGAAGACTTTCAACGGGAACTCGAAGCTTTTACTCTTTCCTGCCTGCACTCTGCAAACATCCAAATACATGTGTCAATATCACTTAGCCTCTGTACTACTTTCCAAATCATCTTACCCAGAGCTAGTGTTCAGCTCAGCACTTGCGCTATCATCGGAATTCTATTTTGGCCACTGACCTGACCACCGACATGAAAATTTTTAATGTGTATGAACATTGGACACAGTCACCCGATATATCGGTGACGTAGAAATATGACTCATGGAAGTTCCTGTTTGCCTTTAAAGGAGATTCGCACATTTCCAGGCTATATAGCACATAGTTACACACCAGAAGGCGGCTGTGCAAAACATTATTATTGCTCGTTTCCTGTACACCGCATTAAAGTTGAACTTGTATTGCAATTTTATTGAGTTTTTTATTACATTCCGACAAACGTAAAACCTAACTAATGTTGGCTTTACACTTCGTGGAAAAATAAATTTGATTGAGTCGTTCGTGTCTCTAGGTGTAAACGCTTTTGAAATTGGGGTGTCTCTGTTAAATCTGCATAACATGTATGCAAGTCGTGAAGTATTATTGCTTTGGTAGAGATGTTTTATTACGAAAACTCCAGTTTATAAAACGGTTAATAAAGTTTGCATTTATTGTCTATAAATTGAATGGTTAGGTCGTGAGTTCCTCAGAGAGCTTGCCGATATAAGTGATATGATTATTAACCCCTTTTAAGTATATGCTTTCACCGCTGCATGTGTGTGGTCTGATCTGTGTAGCAAAACCTCCTTTCTCAATTGGTGCGAGTCGCCCTCCTTCAGAAGCATACACGCTCATAATTTCAACCTTGCAGCGTGGAAACCCCATTAACAGTTTCGCTGAGCTCATGACTTTTAGGTGACTACACAGTTCAGCCCTGTCTCCAGTCTCGGCGTGGTGACTCATTTTCATTTCCTTGCAGAATGCAAATAACATACGCTAAATTACGGATTGACTTGTAGAAGATTGAGGAAGTGTGTAAAACTGTTTCATAACTCGGCGTGTAACTTGTTAAGAACTACCGACTACCATAAAATAAAGTGCTTCAAAGTGATGGAATCAAATTAAAATGTAAGTAGAAAACTAGGAAATTTCATTTGATATAAATGTGTCTAATAATGTTGCGCTACTTCATTTTCAATGTGACTACATTGCTGAAACTTGCCATTTTTCTCTTTCCAACAGTTGTGACCCCGTCTTTTTGCACGCTAATGAAGTGCTACAATTCATTCCCCGCAAATATTACTTTTATTTTAATTACGCCGTTTTCGTCCCGCCACTCAGACACGCTGCATGACCCCGCAGAAAAAGTTTCGTTTTAAGGAAATACATAGTTTTTGAAACTTTCGAACAAGTCAAATGTCAAGGAAATAATAATGAAAAGAGCATTTCGTCTTTCACGGCGAAAAATTATAGCTGTAAAACATTTATTGATTTTGCTTCCCTTTCCGGGATTACCTATTTAAACTTGTCTGAACTGAAAGTTGAGCACAAGAAGCATCGAATACATTAAAAGGGCAACATTTTACCTCTCCTCCAACGACAGACAACTTCCTGACAACCACTCTCACCTCTTTCTCCAAAAACTGCCAGTCAAAAGTTGCTCTGTGTCCGTATTTCCTCATTTCATATCTTCCCATGGCTTCTCTAGTTTTAAACTTTATCTATCAAATTTATATAAATTGAATTAGTGCATCAGATATGACAGCTAATTGCGGAACTATTATTCTCATGTAGTTGGCAGTAACAATGGTTACAAACATCCAGAAAACGAAGCTACACTAACGGAACATTACGGTCAGAGGGTAAGGTCCAACACAAAATGTCGTCTTTATTGTTAACGTCTTCGTTCACAATTCCGATCCAATCAAACTAATTGATTGGAAAGAAACCGTATCTAGTAAAGTATCATTATTGCATCAGAATGGTTCGTTGCGCAGGCGGTATATTTTGACGATATTACTTTCTAAACATTCCAATAAATTTACGGTCAAATTGATTTCCTCATTCTAGAGCACGAACTAACGAAAACGTCCTTCTTTACAATTTGGGGCGCTGCTCATTTAATTACAGGGTGCCTACTCGCTTTCCATTAATTTAATTGCTAATTCTACATCATTCGTAACCAATGAAGCTTTTTAATACGAGAAATTATGTGGCACGTTCTTGCAAAACTGGAATACGTAAAGGAATTAGCCTGTTCCGTTAACATTGGAATAACAAACACGTACGTCCATTGTTCCACTAAATGAACAGGCCGAGATTATCCATTAAGAAAACGACTGCTCATTTCCTTGTCGCTTAGGTCCTGCATTTTATTGGAAGATGCTAGCTCGTCTTCAACTGTAATTCCCCATATCTCGACAAGTCGAGTTCTGTACCTTCATTAAGGAAAGAGGAAGTCGGAAGAGTGAAGAAATTTCCAATTTTCTTTTCTTACATTGTTACGCCAAAAATATTACATTTGCTATCCAATTGCTGAGCAGATCGTATTTTCATTATTTCACTTGTACGACCCCCAACCGCGTGGTCTTGTAATGATTTTTCGGATGCCCGAACATTTTGATGTGTTGATTACTGATAATAACGTACATGGAACTTTCACCTCGCGTGCATTGAGTTTTACAAAAGTTTGATGAGCCTTTGCTTTGTGTTTGGACTACAAAATCACAAGTACGTGATTCTGGAAAACACGTATATTGCGTAAGAGGAATGATTAAAGTAAATTACAAATCAGTACACTTGTAAACTTGTTTTACGATGTAAGCTTTACGTCATTAACGTGATTTTGATTAGCTATTACGCAGTTTATAACAAGTTAACGGTTAGTTACAACTACAACGCTTGCAATAAATTTGCTGTCAAAGAACACAGCCACTTGACAAGTGGGGACAAAATTTAGGAAAAATATCAATCATAATTCTGATTTACAGACGGTCAGTGGTTTGGCATCAAAGCTGCCAGACATGTAGCGACGTGATTTTTTTTCTTCAAAACCAAAACTTATGAAACATTAGGTTTTGTTTGATATTGATGTCCACGGGATTCGATACTCAAACTTTGGAAACTCAGACCCAAAAGCCAGTCATTTATTTGTCACTTTTGAACGACACAGTGGTATCCATTGAAAAGTAAACACTTTGGCTTTCATCTTGCATCGCTCAAAAGATGTGAACAAAAATTAGGGATCTCCGTCCCTGAAACTGACACTTGGAAAGAAATCGTTCCGAATCCAAAAGCAAGGGAAGGCTCCCGCCATAGTTCTGCTAACACGTGCCATTCATGCCAATGAAATCTCAATAGAAGAATATAAGAGTTGCGCTCAGCCGCAACGCAACAAAAACAATACAATTTTGAGCCTCTCCTTGTATATTGTATATATGTAGCTTATGTGATATGAAATCTAAATGCATAATGGTATAATCAGATCAGACACATCAAATTAAAAGCTTTCATCAGTGCTATTGTCACTTCATTAACTCGTCTGGCTTTCCTCCCTTTACTCATCTGGATGAGAGAGATCGCCGAGAGTTTTGGTTCATGGTTTAAAATCCTTCTCATCTCTTTTTATAACACAGCCATCCACTAAAGGGGAGAATTTTAATTTAAAACTGAATGCATTAGCTTAAGACAAAAGAAATCATCTTTTTGTAGATATTTATGTAATATGCATAAATTATTTTTTATTATTTTTACATTTGCTTACTTCAAACCTCGACCAACATCGTTTCAGAAAGAAGTGAAAGTATGGAATGAAATTTCACATGCGATATTTAGTGAGCATGTGAAACTGTCCTATTTTTTAGAACCTATCGGAATTATTCCAAGCCGATTCCCTTCAATGGTTATATAATCTGCGGAGGAATATAAAAGGAGGAATTAACAATGAGAAGAGTGAATGCCAATTGTGACATGAGCCAATGAATTAATGTAAATGGGTTTATGGTTGGATTGGATTTTTCTCATTTCACGTTTAAAAATACTGCATAAAATAATAAACAGCTTACAGAATGTTCGGAATAATGAGATAAAATCATATTCATTATTTGTAACGAAGATGCAAGTCTTTTCGTTTTCATCTTTATGTCGTATTAAATGGACAGTGACAATAATGGAAGAGTGAGCTTCTAACACTTGGCTAACAAAACGTAAACGTGCAGCATGCGTAATTTTTTTTACTAGTTGAGAATTGAGGCGACAGATTGTTCAGAATTGAGTTTGCTTTGTTGGAAAGCAGGCATTGTAAAAAAGAAATGAAAACGGCAACCATCAAACAAGAAGGAAGCACACTTATTCAATAGGAGTGACACAAGTTGAAAAAGCGGACCACTTGGGAATATGCATGTGACTATATGTATGTACATATGTTCACTTTATATTGAGTTTTAATTCATTCACGAGAATACTTATGTGCATTAATAATACATTTTATGAATGTACAATGTAATACTATTTACTACATTTTTTGTAGAGACGGCCGAGGTAGAGGCGGCGGCGGTGGTAGGTAATATCCCCGCATTATACCATTTATTCCCAAGGTATTTTTTATAATGGTGTTGCCATACGAAAATGGAAAAGCTCAACTCCAACTCGAACCAACAACACTCATACTCATATCCTGGTCCTAAATATTTTATTTATACACATAACTTGGATAATGCACTATACACATATCCCCAAAATACTTTGTCCTTTTATTTCCTATTAAATTTTCTCCTATATCCGAGTCTGTAGTTTGCTTTATAGTATAATATGAGAGCGCACATGAAGAGAGAGAGAGAGAGAGAGAAGGGAGCGAGGGAAAAATTATTTTGCTTACGCACAAGATACGCACCATGTCTGTGTTTATGAGTGAGTGAGTGAGCGTGCGCTTTCCAGAATTAAAAGGTCATTGCCATTGCTGTGTCTACCGCGAATCTCCATATTTATAACCATGTACGTACCAAGTTGCCAGCCACGCCAAGCGAAAGAGAGAAAAAAATGTACACTTTACTCACCCACCCCACCCCTCTCACTTCTCTCCTTTTCTATCTCTCACTCCGTTTTCCTTCGCATGAAAAAAAGCTATTCAGAACCGTAAGTAGGTATTCATATAGATGAAAAGCGAGTGAAAAGAATATATCCGCTCTACTGTGAGAAACATCTATCTCTCTCCTCACTTTACTTAACCCACACACAGTCTCGGGCTTCCCGACCAACATGAAAACTGACGTCGTGGACTCGTGGCTCAGCTTTTACTATTACTATTTCCACTACATTCTACTCGGCTACTATCAACTCGCCGCATTGTTGTTCTACGATATCTGTCTGAAGAGTCGTCTCTTGTCTGTGTGTGCGTACAAGAGAAGGTTTTTCTTTCTACAAGCCAGCAGCCAGAGAGATGGAGGGAGCGAGCGTTGAGAATGTTTCATACTAAGAATCTATTACATAACGCTTATCCAGTATTTTATACCTATAAAAAGATGGCATGTTTTGCGCTTTATACGACGCCAGGTTCTCTGCTCCCTGAAACATTGTAGTTGACTCAGACTCTCACTCTCGATGGTTGCAGGGAGACGGAGATGTGTGTGACTGAGTGAGAGACCTCATCGTTCCGAGGAGAGGGAAGATGGGAAAACGCGTGTCGACAATATTGCGCCAGGCTGGAGGGAGTTGAATTGGAGTTGTTACTAGCAGTCAAAGTCAGATTATATTTAGTTTAGGTGCGTTTTTTGTGCGTAATATTTTCACGCACACACAGACACAACTCTCTCTCTCTCCTCTCTGTCTGTCTATTCCTGCAACATATTTCTGAACTCTTGTTATTTGCCTGAATGTATAAGCTTACTCATTCATTCATTCTGAGAATTTTTTTCCACAGAAGTGAAATGAAATAGTAACGAGCTCATTTCTTCATAATCAAGCAAAGCTTTTTACAGCTCCAAGTCATGGCACGCCATCGCATTCCAGAAACAAAGAAAGGTAGCAAAATTCATGGCAGCTCTATCACTCAGTCCGTCAGTACGTTTCTACTATTTCTTGTTATTATTATTCGTTGTTATCGAAATCTACAATTTTCTCACAACAAATCGCTTGATATGGTTTTTGCGTCTTTTCTTGTATATCCATTTCGTTTTTCCAAACAAGATATTTTGTTGAAATCGATAGGGACTAATTTAAATACTTGCGGAGATGGAAGTACATAACTTTGCTTTTAAAGAGATGCCTGATCAATTGTAAAATTCGACTGAAATAAATGTAATTGTCTATATCTTTATCCGTCTTCATCAGTTTTACCTTTTTCCTCTTATTTAGCAATAGTTGATCGGAATGGGATATCATAACTTTATATTATTATTATTATCATTGCGATTATATTTACGGTTCCTTTTCCAGTCATCGATCCCTCGCTTTCATGTCCTTCGCCTGTTTGTACACAGAGCGCACTTAGCCATTTACACTCACCTCCGACCAGGGATGGAGATGGGGAAATCGAGTAATGCGCTACTCAAATGAAGTGAAATGAAAATGTGAACTCGGCATGTATACATTTAAATAGTTAAGGAGGGAGAAGAAAACCGAAACTTTTCACTGTGGTTGTAGCCACATAAGTAGACATAAAAATGTACTGCCGTCACCACGTGCTGCTCTATTTTTGGACAAAAATTTGAGAACTTTTTCTCTGTTACTCCGGGAGGAGAAGGTGTACTGGAGCATTTGAAGATTGAGGGAAAAGAATTTTACGTATGCATGAGAACACACACTCTATAATCAATGGCAGTAGTCATCATTGTCGTAGCAGTGTTTCAAATATACTCTCGAGCTTATGTTTATATGCATCCATTTCCATTAGAGCGTCGTTTTAATGTGAAGGAAATTGAGAGCGGCAACGACGTCTGCAGAAAGCTTAAACAGAAGAAGGGAGAGAAAAAGTCGAGTTGGTCGTGGGGCTGCATACAATCGCATGCTGCTTTACTTTATGTCTACACTCTTCAGTTCACATAAACTCCCCATTTTAACATCAGCCAAAAACAGTGACTAACACCAGGGAGAAGCTCCTAACTTTTTATACTTGACTTTTGCAGTTACCCCCAATGGGATTGAGAATGACAAGGTGGTAGGAGCATTACTGTTAACCCATGACACGGTATAATTTTCCCTCAGATTTCTTGTATCAGAAGCATCATAGAAACATAAGAAGGCAGCATATATTTAACTTAGAGACGGATTTTCAACCACTTTCCATCACTTTGAAATTCTCATTTTTACCCAGTAAAGTAAATAATATACATTACTAGACCTGTGCTGAAAAAGTGTCTGATTGATTGCAAGGACATGCACAATATGTTAAAATTCTACTCTAAATTCCAAAAAATATGAAGTTACTAGGCGAAACTTGATGGAGTAAAATTTTGCTACGTCTTGTTGTAGAAAGCGAAAAAGTACAAAGGAAGCCTTAATCCTTGCGATAAAAGTGATCCACTTCAATTGCTCTTGTCTCGAACGAGTCAATAAAAGCAAGTTTGTATAAAACGCTTTGTGCGTGGTATTAACTTTTATTCAAGTTTGCCGTAATGAAGCAAGAGATGAATAGTTTATGCATCAGCATTTCACCTTAAAGTACTTACATGGTGTTATTAAAGAACATTATGTTAATTTTAATGCCTCATACGCTACCCTTGGAACTGTAAAATGGTGTCTGAGTGGTCTTTCATGAGGAGAGAGGGGCAACAGTAGGGAAAAGAGGGAGAAAGAGAGTAAGAATATGAAAAGCAAACACAGTGCTAAAGCTTTGTAGTTTAAGGTGGATTGATGATGCTTTTACTTAAAATATTTGGCTTGCGATCGCTTTTCACTCCCTCTTCTTTCTTCTGTTCTTTTAGATGAAAAAGGGAACGAGGAAAGAAGAGAGAAGAGTGAGTAAGGAAAGGAAAGCTGTTTGTAGCAGAATACAGCGTCTTCTTACACAATGCCTTTTTCAGGCTACACACGTCTTTCTGATAGTACATTTTAATCTTTTATATGTGTGCGTGTGTGCTTTCTACTAAAACGTACGAATTCGCTCACACTGTTCTGTCTATAGTAAGTTTTTTGGCGGGACCACTGCTTTCTATGTTTTCACGTCACAAAACTCCCTCACAACTTAAGCTCACAATAGGTTTACACAAGTTTCCCGAACTTCGGATAGCTTGGATATATGAAAGGAAAGAAAATAATATTTTCTCTTGTAACATCCTCCAGTGTGCAGGTCGTGCAAGGAAAGGATCATGTTTAACGGCGTGAGAGGGAACGTTATGAAACAAGCAAGAGCACGTCGATTCTGCTCGGTGGAGAGGGAGAGGGGAGCGAGAGACTCCGAGAAAGCGGACATTCACCTCTCTGAGAGCGTCAAAATAATGTTTCTCTACGTTGTATACCCCCTCAAATTCATGGCCATCTCCAACACGCTTATCACTGTTACTACACTGTATTCTGCTTTATTATTGTACCGCATCTGCTACCGTTACTCGCTCGAAACAAGTTTTTTCTGGCTTTTACCAGTGAGCATGTAGTCCACGACTTTTCCCTCTTCCCTCTCTGCGCTTCCCTTCCCAGTCTCAGACATAGTCGCATGCACGTTATCAATCCCATTATAACTTGTTCTCGGTAAAGTTGCAGACAGCAGACAAGCACTACTATATTATGCGTAAGCTTCTATACTTGATAGGAGGAAACGGTGAAAATACAAGACTCACCGCCACCCGCCACCAACAACTACTATCATCTACCTATTATTAGTTTGTTGTCAAATGTGGTGTATCCATATAAAGTTTTGTGCGGATATACATGAAACATAATATTATTATGCATGTGAATGCGTCTGGAATCTGGAATACTATAACAATGGGACCAGTGAAAATGCCTAATACCACGCCTGTCTACAGACTTTTTAGGTTGAGGGAGACGACGACACACGCGTTTTTCTTGCTTCACAGACCGGATACACTCGCCTGTTATTCTGCTCGTGATCTTTAAGAAGAAAGACGAGCCAGCAGCCAGAGAATACTCAGAAACTGGCAGACATTCCATTGAACACACTCTTTGCGGAAGAGAAAAAGTGAAAATAAAAGGTACTGTGTGGCTGGATCTGGATGAGTGTGTGGTAGCAATGACCCTACGTTGTCTGGGTACGCCACGCTATTCAGCTTTCTCTCTCCGTGAGGATATTTTTGTTGTAGTACATGCGCTAAATGAGGTGTCATTTTCTATAAATAAAGTCAAGGCAATTTTTCAATAGAGTCAACATGTCAGAAATAGGCGCACAATGTATCATTTTGGAATGTTTCAATGAGACGTGTTTACCACAATCTCCACATCTTTTCAGTGGGAAATGAGTTTTACTTTTTCGCAATTGAGGAATTGGTGCGAGCATAACTTTTATATGTATAATACAAATAATGAGCACTTAATTCTGGAACAAAATTTAATTCGACTACATGCTTGCGAATACGTTAAAAATGTCTGAATAATTAACCGTTACAAAGATTAATTTTACTAATGTACATAGGTTCACAAGTATCGGTATAGCGTAGAGCATGTGACAGGTGTCAGCCAGAGCACATCCAGTAAATTGGGTGGCTTTAAGCTACCCCATTGACTTGAATCTTACTGAAACAAGTCGTTAGAGAAGCAAACCAAGGGAAATTAATTTGTGTAATAACTTGGAATAATTTCGTAATTGGATGCCGGAAGCTATTCTGGCATCCCTTTCCATCTCATCTAACAACATCTTGTGAAGATAATTTTATGAGAAAATTCTTGAATTGATTTAACTGACATCGCATGGATGGAAATGGAAGCAGACAAGAAAAGACATGCACGAGTGAAGTGTAGCATGAGGAAAATGCCTCTATAAACAGAAATGTTGTTACAAAAATGCTGTTAGTTGAACGTAGTTGCGTGGGCAAAATAAATACCTCATTCGAGGACAAAGAGAAAACTTGAGACGACAATATAACGTAGACGAATAAAGCTACTTCAATGTTTCAGTCTGAGACTGTGGAATAAGCCATAGTTGAGCAAACATGAAAGAAACTAGGGTGAATGATAAGTTTTCTTCTCTTTTCATGAAGTATTGCTACATGGAAGATTTCTCGCTCTACTCGTAAAATACTAAGCCGACTCCTCAGGTCTGTTTTTATAATCCCGGATATGTGTTTATAAAGACATCTCCCCGTTGGATTGTAAACATGACAAAAGAAAGTATCTTATTCTAAAAGGTTATCATAATGACTCAAGGATAAAAGATAATATTATTGATGCGTTTGTGTGATTTTCACTTTGAGCGAAAGTATTATCTTCCCAAATATCCTTCCCGCCATGCTGCTCGTCACTACCGAGGGAGAGGTTCGTTTCTTGCCATCTTTTATATCCAATTCACCCACTGGCTTTTCCTTTTCGATAATGTTTGTAAACAAGCGAAAGAATGATAATGATGTTGATGATGATACTTATCTGCCACTCAGTCTTCCTCCTCACTAAAGCATCCTTGATAAAATTTTACCTCTATTTTCCGAAATAAAAAACATGTTTTTTCAAATCCAGTCTGCTGTATTATACCATTGACTGGCTACAATATGCCCCATTGCATTCTTTTCTTTCAATTGTCTTCCATTCTTCACAACAAAGTCGATTAACCCAACAAAAAATTATTTTCATTCCATCCTTTGAAAATAAATTAATCATTCAGGGTTTACAAACAGTGTGGAGCGACTCGAAAAAATAGGTAGGCAAAATTCCGCTAAACTCACAGGGTAAGGATGAGAAATCCGATTTATAATAGCGGGCTTTCCCCATTTTTCCACGTAATTTTACCATAGGAAGCTTTTCAGGGGAAACGGGACATTGAATGTCAGAAATGAAACGCAGTTCAGCGAAAATAGAATGATAGGTTGATAAATTCTGTATCACGTGTTATTCTAGTTTAGATTTCATTCTGCAAAATACAATAACAACACGGAGGCACATTGCCTATGATTTTCTGGGAAAATCGACCACTTCGAAAGGAGTTCATGTCTGGCAGCCTGGCAGGTAAGCAAAGACGAGACAGTTTAGCCGTCTAGATGTCAGATCTATAGATTGCAATCTCATGAACATAATTGGGCCTATGATTAAAGACATACATAACAAAGCACACGGTAGCGGCGTGTCACCTCTTTCTGGACAGGATGGCGGTAATTCCATTTAATTCCAGGTTTTTGCATTCCAACCAGTAAATGATTCGACATTGCTCGACATTCTGTGAAAAGCGTTTGAGTTCCATGTAACAAGCAGTTCCAAAGAAAACAATAATAGCAATAAATGGGAGAAAATACGTGTCAAACAGGGAGTAGCGAAAGGTGGCAATAAAAATGATGGCCAATATGTCCCAGAATCATGAGCAGCATAACATGGCGTGATGACGCCAGAGTGTAAAATGGAAATGCCAGTATATTAGGTGATGTTTATTTTCTCCAGCGCCGTATTAACAACCTTGTGGAAAAATAATACAGCATGTTTTTGCTCTTCACATATTCCAGGAAAAGAATAGAGCGAACGAGCTTCATCTCTATTAGCATGGTTCGGTGAGTGAGCGGCTGACGTCATGGAGTTTCCTTTTACGTATTAGAAAGTAATATGACGGAATGGCTACTACTCGTGTGAGAAAAGCGAGTTTGGCCCCAGAAATAAAAGAGGGCAAAGTAAGGAGCTTCCCTCTACATCTAGCAGAAGCTAAATTTTGTATGAGGCTGAGAGAAAGAGGAAAGGGGCCTACTCACACACGGAGAAAGTCGAAGGACATCCTACTTAGAGCAGCTTGCAGAGTCACTATTCGTCTGCAGCAGTTATGACGTAGTGTGCGGCGAAAATTTACTCTATGTACCGCTTCTACCCCCACATTACGGAGACCTGCTCAACCACTCCAGGTATCTAAGTTCTAGTCCAAATTTCAAGGAAAGCCAAATTTCGCATTCCCGAAGTTAGAGCTACTCTCAGCATGTCACAAAATGTCTGAAAAGTGAATGAGTGAAAGAATATCGACATTGGCTTATTTCCTAGCTTCTTTCTACTGATGCCAGGCTCGTCCTCATTCCCCTACCTTTTGTGTGCACACAATACTTACTTTCACAGCAGAAACATACCTACCAGGCTTGCGGTCGAGGTATAGAGATGCAGTAAAGGAGGACCTTTGACATTTCTTGAATGCTAGCTTTCATTTCACTCTTTTATCTTCCTTTTTTACAAACTCATTTTCGTTGATTTTTCCCCGAAACTCATACGGAACCCCATTTTTCCCCTTCTAAAAGTATTTTCTCCTTTCAAGTACTTTCAAGTACAGTTCTTTCACTCCTTATCCTCGCACCATGCAGCTTCCCTGTAGTCAAAATGCAAAATTGGCCTACTCACTCACTTACTTGAGAACAAAGACAAAAAATCTCAACAAAACAACACTTATTTATGTAATCCGGCGACTTCAGTCAAGAGCATCACCAACATTTTTATTGATATTCTAGGCAAGTACCCTTTTCGTAAATTGCCTAGATAAATGTAAAAAAAACCTACGCCTACTCCTTTCACTCAGTTTTATACTATCATTACGTAATGAAATGAATCAACTTTTTCTATTTAAAATTCTTACATAATTCTTATCGTAATGACAGCTTATACAATGTACGCTCATTTATCGTAGGGTACCTATAGATTTCCACAGGGATCTTGTGAACCCTCAGCCACCGAGAAGCGCAGAATGCATAACTTTGGCTTGAAAAGTGGAGGATATTTTAGAGTTTAAAGAACTGCCTCGAATCCCAGAAGTGAATAAACTGCTGTTGATATGAACAGCCACTTTTAGCTACATGGAGTTTTTGGGTACTCTCTATCTCTAAATGGATCAAACTGTTTAAGTTGAAGGACAACCTAAAAGAAAAAATGTATATCGGCTTTATGTAACTAGAATGATATAATAAAGAGGCGTTTATGTAAACAGAAGCATATGCCTTTGAAAACTGGAAAGAAAATTAGTAAAGGAAAGATGCTACAATTTATTGTTCATAGAATATGGTTATTGAGAACTATGATGTGTTATTGTCATAGATTCTCTAATGCTACTTCATTTGATCATCAACATCGTCGTCATGATCATGATATCTGAGCAGTAAAAGTAGGCTAAGGAATTTACTTTTCTTTTGCTGCAATACATCTTCCTAAATAGGGGCATATTTTTTGAACGCGAATATAATAGGCATGATGTAAATAATAAATTTGAAAGAAAAGCAGATAAGCCGTGGTAAAAATGTGTACAGATTTTTATTCATATGTTAGCGTTTTCTTTTGTACAATGGGCATAAACCCCCCAAAAATGTTCATATTACACCCTTTCCCTTCTTCTTAACTGAAACAATTTTTTGTTGCTCACCTTTTCATCCACATTGAGGAAATTGTAATAGTAATAGTCGTAGTAGTGGAGTAGCAGCGGTGGCAGGAGCAACTGTAGTAAAGTTGTAGGAAATAGTATCACTTTTACTTGACTACAACGCCCTTTCGTCATCATGATCATCATCGTCGTCACTCCACGAGTGTGGAAGCGTTTTCGATTCTTCCATTCTTTGACTAGTATCCATGGCGTATGGCTTATCTCCGCGGCTGCTTCTAACAAAATTTTATGTACTCACCACCACACTCTGATATAACTGTGCACCACCATCATTGCCACTAAAATCGTGGGACTGTGTATAATCTTTGATTTTCTCCCCATCTCTGGCACAAGGAAAACTCTCCCTCCTTTTTCCTTGCCATCCTAACATTCTAATGGTATGCGTTTTATTTAGCCAAGGAAACCTTCTGCTTTTGCTAAGATCGGAGATGAGAACATTGTAGATTCCCTTGTTCCGCTGCGTCTGAGATCTGAGAATTATGTGGGTGTCCCAATAGAACAATTTCAGTATTTCTTTTGCTCCATCCCCTCCCTTTCCAACACACACAACTTTTCTCTGTCTGTCTGAGTCTCTATCTCTCACCAGTCTTCTCTCTCTTTGTGTTACACGTGGCGCGAGAATATCGATGTTGGTGCACATCATTTTTCAATGGATCGGAGCCTCTTTCGTCTTTGAAGTCAGATTCCTTCGTAGTAAAGCAATGCATTAGCATGAATGCGTGGGGAAAGGTTGCAGCAGAGTTACAACTTGTGCATGGAACGTTCCCACTCGTGCTGATTTTCTCTTTTCCTGGTAGTAAAATAACAAGATACGAAATAATCTTGTGTTTCGTATCATTCCTGGAATTGAGAAAGAACGGTGTTTATTCGGGGAAATGGGAGCTTTTGCGTCTTTTGCTGAATGAATGAGAAAACTTGATTCATACTATGAGAAAAATTAGTAATCCTTTTCCTTACAAATCCTTGTTTAGCGAAATGTAGACATGAATTCATGCAAGTTCCGAGTTTTCAACGCAGGTAAATAAAAATAATACTTCAATCGCAATAGTATTTCATAACATTAATACTATACAATAAACTGCGTCATCATTATTTGAAATGTGGTTCTGACAATTGAAAGTCCATGACTGAATTTTTTGTTTTTTCAAACAATATTTTCAAACTACTTCTGCAAAATACGTAATTTGCTTAATTGCTTCTTGAAAGGCCAAGAGCTGCCTGGATAGAAAGCGACTGGAAAAGTACAGGGAATCAGATTTTATAAAGCTTTACGAAACTTTTCGGGGAAAACAACTCGTAAGCCGTTTGTTCTTTCATTGTTCATACACCATGTGACTGACAGTTACTTGTAACTGTATTTTGGCGTTTAGGGCATTACTTTCAATTCGCATTTTGCGTTTTTAATCAAAACAAAATATATGCAATTGCAATTCATATGAAGGGAAACCCGTCACAACACAGATTTTGATCGTAGATTTTGATTGTGACTGGTTGAATGTTTCGACGATGATGCTCGTGCCCGTGCCGTGGTGATAGGCAGTTTTCACGTAATGCGATGCAATCAGCAACACCACAAAAGCACCAAGAACCACGCTGGATGTTCTCGTTGCGCCACCAAAAGTTTAATCCCTCAACTTTCTCGAAGGTTTCCCTTTCCCACAATTCCACTTCCGAAAGTACTCGGTAGATCAACAAACTTTGAGTGGAATTAGAGTGAAATGAAGAGGTATGATGTGAATGTTAATTGGATGACGTTCTCTCTTGGTTTGCATTACATTAAATATCATGCTTCGCTTAAAAAGTCGGTGAATTTTTGTCTCACATTTGTTCTGAATACTGCATGGGGAATTGGGTGACGTAAAGTCTTTGTCGCCGGCGACTTTATTTTTAATGGGTAAAATTTCCATTGAAATTTTCCCAAATACGTAGAATTGAATGCACGACATTACTGTTTTATGGACACTTATGGTTACTTGTAATAGAAAATGGCATCAATTAAATGGAGACAACGCTATGAATCATTGACGAAGACCGACGCTGCCGTAGACTCATCGTTGGTTTCATTTCGTTTTTTTTTTGCAGACAAATTTGTGGAAACGAGTGTGAGTATAAAAGACCTTGGACAAATGAAAAAGTACAATGGCCGGAAATAAAATATTTTGTGCTTAGAAAATGGACGCTGCGCTGTATACTCCAAGTTGAACGTAACGTAGTATACAACCGCAGGCTGCAGGAGTAAAAACCTCGATTGATATGCACATGGGTATAATAACAATGCAGATTTTAGATAGATGTGATGTAATAAGCCAGCATGCAGTGGGATTTTGTACTACCTTGTTCTTTCGTTGGTGTCATTAACAAGTAGCTTTGTTGTGTTTGAGAAGACTCTAGTAAAAAAATACGTTGTCTTACATTGAAGATTGTGGACAGATTTTGGTATTGGGCTGCTGGGCAGTAGTAAAAGTAATCATGGCCATTCTGCTAGACACCATTCAATCATCAACTGCGTAGTAAGCTCAAGTTCATTGTTCACATCATCATCATCATTTACGTTCACCTGAGAGAAAAAAGTGCATTGCACAAAGGGATTTGCAAACTTATGTAGTGGCGCAGTTGTATGATTTCACAGTAAACATTCTTTTTATGCGAACTATTATTTGTGTTGTTCCGTACATGAGCATGATTCATCGTTCCATTCACATCGTTTAAACTGAGTGGATATAATTATACACATGTGACGGTAAGGATAAGAGAGGGTTCACCAGCTACAACGTTTTTATAATAAAACGGTGACGTTTCCATTACGATTTTGCAACTAATGTACGCGAGCAGAATTACGTGTGCAAACGTCGTAATAATACTCCTTTCAAATTCAGTGTAAATATTCGAATAGTGATGACATTTTTCATTCAAAAATTAAAACCAAACCAACCTCACTATTTAGAAACCGTTTTTATAGGTCCGCTACACCGAGTATTAACACCTGCATCCGCTATCATAGTTTGGCTGGAATACAGTTAGGGTTTGGCTTATGTAACTTTCTTGTCCATTTACTCACAATCAGCGTTTATATTACATAGTTTGTTTCTATGACTATGACCCCGAGGAAATATGCAATTATGTTTTTCCGTCTCATGTAATCAAAAACTGCTTTAAATCACATAATAGGCAGGCGGCCGCCTGGAATATTGTTTGTATAATGTACCTTTATGGCAAATTTGCACTGTCACTAAATCATGAATGACTCACTTTCAAACATGAGGTTATAACATTTATGAAAAAGATGACATAACCCTAAAATTGGCTTTCAATACAAAATCCAAGCAGTTGTTCAATTTAGTTTCAAGCAATTTTCGACGTTATGGCTTTATTGAACTTTTGTTTCATGTATGTGTATTACATATGTCAATAATTTATAAGATTTATTTCATGGTTAACTATGCATTTCAAAAATATCCTGGGCACGTCAAAACCTCATCCCAGTTAACTGGATTTTTGAAGACTTCTTGTTCGAGCCATACCTCATAGTATTCTCTAAATGTATTCGTCAGATGAACAGGACGACCTAAAACGCTCGTTATACAATTATCTACAGGTTCAAATTCGGGTAGAATCTGTAACAAAAAAAATAAACCTAAATAACTTTGCGACATGGATTAGAAATACCCCACAGTAAATAGGAGTAGTTTATTACTCACTTTTGATGGTTCTCCGTAGCGTCGGTTGTTAAATCGGTCTACAGCTGCGCGTAATGCACATTCTTCGGCCTGAAAATCCCATGGACGAGCGTCTAAATCTGTAATGGTTGGGAACAATCCAACATTTAAACAAAGTGAAACCTTAACCAACAAAAATTTAACAATTGAAAATGTTTTCTTTCCGAAACCACCTACCATTGCCATAAGCCCAATCGTCCGTCAAACGGTGTCGGACTTTCTGGTATATAGCTGACATGGTCTTCATATTAGCTTTTCGCCATTGTCGTCCCAGATATTTCGTTTGCATTTTTAATAGCTTCAAGATGTACAACTGAAGAAGTGGGTGTTTTACACGTAGAGATCTCTTTAAGATCGGGGCTGACTTGAACACGACCAGCATCTAATGAAAATTGAACAAACATTTACGATTGATTTGCCAACTTTGAAATGAACATTAAATTTTTGTAAAAAAATCAAATTACCATTATGCGAGAATGTTTCCACTTGGTTAATTTATTGAGTATTCTAAGCAGGTTAATGCAAGCGAACAAATTCCGCCAGCAATAAACCTGTGGTTCTCCTAACTCTAAACTTTCCGGTGTAAGCTCTGGGGGTTCTCCAAGGACGCAAGATGGGAAGTCCGCAAGCGCAATTCTTTTTTACGAACACAGTCACCATGTTAAGTATTAAACTTTATTATCAAATCGCCTCGGAAATAGTTTAGGAAATATTAACTTACGTATTTTTAGCCGTAATGTAAGCGGTGATATTCTGGTTGAAAAACTTCAGAACAAGAGGTATACAGTTTGCAAACACTAGGTGCTGAGAAATGAATTCGAACTGGTACACGTGGTTAATTTTCGTGTGTTTTAACATGAGAAGAATGATTGCAGAGATAGACTTGACAATAATTTCTTTGTGACGAGCAACATCAATGCCCAGTTTCATTGATTGCACGACGGTCATTCTAAGGAATACAATACAATAAAACATTAGAAACAGGAAATGAAGAAGATGGAGAGAAGAAGAGTTCCAAAATTACTAAAAACTTACGGCATCTCTTCAGGTAACACATCTGCCATTATGTTAATTGACTCGGATTTACTTTTGGAAGTAGGCGCTGCAGCTAGTAAGATTTTGAGAAGAGCAATGATGTACTGAGGTAAATTGGGCAGCATCGCGGCATACAAAGCCTCAACGCCGTGTGCAGGTAATTCAGTGTCACTTTCTTTCATTGATAGAGGACACCTCCACAATTCCTCCTCTCTGGTCATTTGCCATTCGCTTAATGATACGTAAATGTGCTGGTAGACAAAAGAAACACATTCTCATCACAGCCTTCCCCTCTTGAAAGCGAGAATCGTTATTATAGGTTAAACAACTATGGTACTAGCACAGCAAAAGTTACCTGCTTCAAAACCTTAACACCCTCATGAATAGGAGCTGGAAGACCTGAAATAAGAAAACATAAAAATGGATGAAGACACAATTGCGGCCACAACTAAGCACTACCACATGCTAATCAACCTTACCAGCTAAGGTATTTCGGTCCCCTTGAACTGAAAATCCAACAAACTTCATTCGAGAATTTTCTAAGAATGAATCCAAATCCTTCTGTCTCACTTTGGGAGTCCATGGAAGCCCTACAGACAAAAGACAATTAAATTGCATCAGTATCAGTTAATATTATAATTCTAATGTGCTGTTTCTAAAAACAGAAATGGTAAAAACTGCAGCTTTAACTTTAACCTTTGTTTTTTGTAGGTAGTGGTGTCATAGGACGTGGTGATGGAGGTTGCGGAAGCTCACCAGACTCTTCCATCGCTCTCCTTTCTTCAATTTCTTTCATTTCTTCTTCCATCTGGTCGCCCATTTCTAGTTCTAAAGCTGCGGATTCATCCAAACTTGTTTGCTTCATCAGACTCTGCAAAGATTGGATAAAAATTAAACTCTCACATGTCAATAAACCTAGTTAAGATTAAAATTAATTTTTAACACAGATGAATGTTTTGTTTATAAATACAAACCCGTCTCAAGGGGCGTAGATTTCTCCGTTCATTTTGTGCATCGAGCAAATCCGTCGCACTAGCTGGAGGAGAAGCTGCTCTCATATTACGGGAGACCTCCAACGTGTCTTCTTTCAATGGAGCCAACCCAGCCATTTCGCGGTATTTTTCTAGCACACAAGATAAAACTAATAAAATACACATTGGATAACATACGCCGACTTAATTAGATGAGACTACCTTTTAGTTCACGTAACTCTGGCGTTCCGCCAAGCGAAAACAAAATTACTTTCCATAGCAAAAGGAGAACCTTCTTAATTGGAAAGTGAGGGGCAGAACCACCACAAAACTTGATGACCATATTTAACAGTTTAACAGCCAATAACTCATCCCTGATGGGTCGGCCTAGACATTGAAAAAAAAAATGTTGTTGTTTAATTAATTCAACTCGAAATTAATCAGTTCCACTTCATATAACAAGTGTTAACGACAAATTTAATTTACTTAATTCAGCCTTAAATGCTTTTCTCTGTTCTTCAAATTCTTCAGTGTCGTCATCCGACTTTGTACGTATAGTTTCCACAATTGTGTACAAAATGCTGAAAATAACGCGTAGCTCAGATGAATCAGCTAAGCTAACTGCTGGTTTTCTAACTGCCATTGGTCCAGACCTGAAATTTAAAATGAACATTACTTTGGTAATCATGAACAAAGTGATAGGACAACTTTGAAACTTTAATTGTATTCCCTTACTCGATTTCTAAGCAGAGTAAATCGACAACTGCTTGAAAAATACCATTTTTCAACAGTAGCGTAATATTGTACCGTGTCCATTGTTGTTGTTCTTGTTCAGATTGAACCTCGCTCCAACAACCCTAAAAATCGTAACGAAAGTTGGTACTTTGAAGTGATTATTTCATACTACTTAAGAAAAGATCTTCATTTAAATCTACTTAATTCATCATCCAAAACTATTAATTTACAAACTCCTCTTCAAACTTACCTGTGCAATGTATAAAATGGCCCTTGCAGCCTCAGCTCTCTGTACTTTATTAGATAATTCAAAATGGTTCAGCAACCGCAAAATAACCGATTTTCGAACTTCGGGAGAAAGACGCTGCCACTGTAGTGGAATTCCCCACTTTTCCAAAATAGCATCGTAAGCTGCCAAATTTTTCCTAAATTCAGGAACTTCCGTGTAACTGTAGAGTTCAGAGATTTCATTTGTGTAACTATCCGCATCATCGTAAACGAAATCCAGTTCGGAGCTTTCATCGCATCCACCGTCAGACTCTTGTCTTTGACGTCGTATCAAATCCCGGATTTTCGAAATCCCATTTCGATCCTGTCCACCAATCGAATCGCCGTCCATTTTGAACTAAAGGTTGAATTTTATTATAAATACTTCGCCGCTGATTCGGGAAACGTTACAATTTAAAATTCAAATCATTCTTACAATATCTATACTTAATTCACTTATTGATCAACAAATTTTGATTTTCTGTCACTCAGCTCCTTTCAATGTTCAATAGCCGTCCTGCCTAAAAACAGTCACAATAATAAAAATAGAACAAACTTTTGCTCTTCAGTTTTTCTTCACCGTGTCGTCTGCTCCTCTCTGCCTGTCTGCCTTACGAGTCTTGATGAATTAAAAAACAAGAGAACGAGAGAGAAAGAAGAAATGGAAGTGACTAAAGCACTAGAGTGCCCGAGAGAGAAATGTTGCCGCGAAGTACACACAACTCACAAATCAGTTGTACAACGCTGCGTACAAAGGAAGTTGTGTCGTGTGTTGTGTCGACAAGTTCGAATTGAAATAAACAGATCTTTTAAGTCGGTCTTTATGTTTTTTCTGTCTCGTTTGAGCACCAATCACAGCGCAGCAAGCAGACACTCTCTGACTCTCCACCGTTGGAGAAAAATGTAAAAAATGTATTGTTCTTGTTAATGTTTGAAAAACAAAAACTAAGATCAGCTGTCCCTCTATCTTGTAATGTTGAAGTCTTTTATTTTTTTGTTTCCAACGGTGGAGAGTAATAAAGCGTCTGCTTGCTGTGCTGTTGTGATTGGTGGCTGGTGCCCAAACGAGGCAGCCAAAGACCGACCTAAAAGATCTGTAAAATAAAATGTTAAGTAAATATTAAATGTCAGGACCGTTGAAATCTGTTTTAATAAATTGCATTTGTCGCAAATCTACCGAATTCATTACGCTGCTATAAAACACAAAACAAATAATAATGTTATGCTATGTTTCATTTTATTTTTAATTTCCAGTTTGCATTGAATTTCTTACCAAAAGCAATCTGACAATTATCAATAATAATGAGAATGTTAGGTTAGAGAATTTAGAGAAATACCATTTTGTGACGCAACGTAGATAAGGTCCTTCTAAAACTTTTGTCAAACAGCAGAAACGAGTAAACAAACCTACAAAGGTTTTTAGTATAGCGTGAGATATTACGATACGAAGATTGGCAGCCGACGAATAACTCGGCTGGTTGCAGTCAAGAGAAGAAATGTATTATTGCATTGTATTGTATTCACGAATACGATTCACCAATGTGAATCACATCCACAAAAACCATTCCCCAGATGCTTGGGCTTGGACAAACACAAAACACAATGAGGAGGCAGAGAGCAAAGCGAAGTGACGAAAAAGACAGGAGCAGAATTCCCCGGCTGATTGAAGCGAGTCGACTGTGCTTCCACCGAGGCCTGCATTGAAATATTATTTGAGCATTTCCGGTGTTTACGACTCTGCTCTGAAGGTGTCGCACGCTTCACAAAGGCTTCACAAAAGTTTCACAAAGACATTTCACAGAGACAACTAAAACATAAAATTTAAACGAACAGGGCCTCGCACTTGCACTGATGTCTTACTAAATGAACGGCCGCATGAAATAATTACCTTATTTAAACATTTATGAAGGATTAAGAGATTTTCATTAGGGGACATCTAATTTACGACCTAGTTTAAAAAATACTTCTACACTTCCATATGTTTAAAAGGAAAATCAAGGTTCGGTTAGTGCTGGAATGGTTTCTTATTAACTGGAATACCCAAATACTGGGTTAGTACATAACGACACTATCTTTGACATAAATTATAATTCCCAGAGTTTGTAATATTTTAAACTTTCAACTGAAAACACAATTGACTAATGTAAGTGCTATCCGCTAAATTCTAAATTCATGTGAGGAAAACTTCATAAAACAAAGATGTAAATTCCAGATGATCGATTAATTTAACCTAGAAAATTGACATCGAAAGGCCATTTGGCATACAGGAAGATTTTCTTGCGTAACCTTTAAATGACTGACACTGAGAAACCGCTCTCATTAGAATTTCATGTTTTTGTATTTCTCTTTGAGCATTATGTCAGGCGATTGCATTACAAAATGCCACCGAAGCACCCACAGACTTTTCGTGCCATTTGAATTTGAATTCGTGGGTGTAGTGATAAAGGAGCTTCAAAGTTAAACTTCACACATCGGCGAGATGAGTTTTTTAAATAGGATGGGTAGATTATTTTAGCACATTATAGCGTGGTAACGATATAATTTAACCAGAGTGTTTTTGTGACATCTGACCAACAGTCCTTCTTAATGTAATACAATGAACGGAAAAAATAAACAAAAACAATTATAAATCATCGCGTGATTTCTCCAGCAAAGGTCCTGTGCTGACTTCGTGGAATCTAGAAGAAGGTTCTCGAAAGCATGCAAAACGCAAAACAAACGAAATGGAAAATGACATGTGGTAAGTTGCAGTAGTGGAGCTACGGCATAGTGATTTTTTCTGATATAGATCTTGTGTCGGAACTAGGTCCACCTGCAACTTTTCCTTCAGTTGTAATAACGTATTTGTCTTATTTCGAGTAGTCAAAAACTGACATGACGTGTGCAAGTTGGAAGGTTGTGTTTCAATTTAGACCAACTTCTAGTGTGCAGAACTTCTTATTCCAGAAATCCAGTGAGGTCATGTCAAAGTTGATCACAGCTATTACAAGTTGATCACTACTACATAGCACTCAAAAGAATGCGTAAAAATATGCAACTTTCACCGAACGTTGCTACATGAAACGAGAATTCTGAATGGAGACTGATGCAAGAAAGCAGGCATACAGCATTTTAACTGCACAAGTGTTTCATTATAACCTTTTGAGATGGCCACTGACTGGTAAGAATAGAAATGCATTGCTCAAAGTTGAACTTCTCTCGAAAGTTATAACAAGTTTTTCAGTCAATTTTTCTTCTGTCACCGAATATTTTGGTTTTGTTCGCATGCAATCTCCCCATTTCCTTTTACCCAACAATTTCTGTATATACAAACCGACGACACACATTCCATGGAATTTGCCTGCAAACTTTATACACCTTCTGGAGCTATTACGAACTTAACACGGATAGAGGAATTGACGTGTAAAAAAGTAGTAAGGTTTCAAAGTCTGTTTTTTCCTGTTTCCAACATTGAAAAGATGCTAGTAATTTTCTAAATTACAAGTGAAAGCGGAAGTGAAGGAGCTGTTACCTCTTGCTTTATGAATAAAATGCCCTTTTGGCCGCCCAAGTCAAAGTACTAAAGTGGGATAACTCATGAATCCGATCAATATGCATACAGGAAAAGAAATGCAAAGGTGCAACCTCTGGGATTAGTCACCGTGTAAAACAAAAAGGTCCTGAGCTCCAAGCCCATGCAAGCATAGCATGGAATCGCAGTAAGACAAAACCTGCCGTAACAAGTCACTCAGTCAGAATTGGATCAAAGGAAATAAAGTTTGGGTTTACAGTTGTTTCTCCCAACCAATATGTATTAATCATTCCATTTCACGAAAACAACAGGGTACAAAAAAGTGTTATTTACGAAATTCAGTGTTTTCCAGCTAGTATACAATACAAATAGAGTATTATCGCAGACCAAATTTTATTTAAAGTTGAAAAATAACAAAACGTTGTTTTTGCGATGTTCTTGTGACTGCCATCCAAGCAATAATGTAGTAGTTAAATAAATGAAATAGGATTACTCGGAGGATTGTAATGGTTTAGCAAACACATTTTATATTTATTATGCAATAATGCTTCACCGGAATAAAGCAACAGTGTTGTGGCAGTTGTACCATTCTTACATTTTCTCTCCTTGTGTAACACAACAAAATGTGTAATCTTTATCTCTACGTATATTATTAAACTATTCTAGCAAATTTCTCCATCAGTGTATGCTTGAATACTTACGGAAGTTGGTGAAAGCTGACGGTTGGCTGGCTAGTAATAAATGCAAATGTGTATCTGCGTGTAGAGTGAAAACCCTGGCTCTAACTAACACACACGCAATTCTACAATGATAGCATTTTTTGATGCTCAAATGTAATGAGAGAAAACCAAGCTCCTGATATTATTTTTACTAGCAACAAGAAATATGTTAGTTATTGTTTGGTTAACAACAATGAGAAATCCTCGGATCGGTCGGCTACATCCTTCCAAGGCTTGGTAGATGTTATAAAGGAAATGAAAAAATATGTACGACTCTGTTGGATTCTTATCTTCTTTCTGTTCGGCCACTCTCTTCCTGATATCGTTTTACACTTGCTGTGAGGCTGAGTTCAGACAGTTTATAGGACACATCAGGGAAAGTAAGGATACCGTCGGTTGCCTCATCATGATCATGAGAAGAAAGCTGAGATCCAAATAAAGAGAAGCCGACAAAAGTACTGCCTTGCTAGTGTGTAAATGTAAAAGGAAAGAAATTATACACCGGAGATATCTTATGAGAAACAAAATTCTGGTTGCAGTCCAGGTCCAGGATGAAACTGAGAAAATAATATAAATGGAATAATATGGATACCTAACCGAAAAAGCAGCCGGGCCATTTACATTTACACGAAATAGAAGAAATAGTGAGAGGCACAGAACAAAACCTTAGCAGAAAGGAAGTAGCCTATTAAGTTACTTTTCTTTCCTATAACAACAACTAAAACGTACCAAACTTTTTTATATGGATCTTTTGTGTAAAACGAGCATTTGCGTTCCGTTCGCTCATTCTACAATGCTTAGGCATGTCCTGGACGGTCTCTGATCGATAAGTAGAACGCGTGCAAGCCCTGGCTCTCTCAACGGCATTCGTGTTCGTACCATCATCCCCGTCCCTATATTCTATATCGAAATCATAGCACAAGAAAATGCACTTACATACATAACACTCACTCTTCTCTCGCAAACTCGTTCCCAGAAACACTATAATCCATATATTAGGGAAAAGTCGCTAGCAGCTAGTTTTAAATATGTTCCTAGTTATATATGTTACATAGGAGAGCAGTGAACACGCACAGTTTGCATACACGTTTTATATCCCTACGCAACTTGGCCCGAGAAAGAAGCTCTTTTTTTCTCTCAGCTCACTTTTTCTTCCCTGCTGTGGTGGGTTTGTTATGTATGTGTGTGAGGCATGAGGAAGAGAAAGAAGCAGTCAAATGAAAATGTACAAAAAATAAGAGAGTATTGCCCTGGTATTGCTGATGAATCTCTCTTTTTTTCTGTGAACCTGCAGAAGAGAGTAAGAGCGAAAAAGACGGCAGTAAGCCGTAATGGCAACAACGGCGACAGTCTTTATAAACTATTTCTGCTGCAAACTTCTTTTTGGCTAACGGTACGACGATAACGTGTGAGTGAGGAATGCTTACCTATGGTAAACGCGGGGAAAGATTCTGGGAATAGAACACCAAGAATGAGTAAGTAGTGGAGTAGTCATCACTAGATTTGCATAATACTAGTCTACATCTACGTTTTCACACGGCTTTTCCATCATCAAATTCTGTCATGAATGAACAAAGCCAGGTAATGCACATAATAAAAACCAGGAAATTTGGTTCCAGGGGGCACTCAAGCCAAAACTTTTTTTTTGTTCAAATAACCAAAGGTTTTTATTTGCGACTACTGCATAAAAATATAATTCGTTAAAAAATCATTTATGCTGGAAACAAAAACTAGTTTCAGTTTTAAAAGTTTGCTCAACTTTTTTTAAATAGAAAAATTAGTGGGTTCGAGGTAGAAATTAGCAGAACAATCACTCGATGAAATCTAGGGACTTTAGACGTTATCGGCGTCTATCTAGTTACGCCTTTCATTCGGTATTGTTTGCAAGTGTAGTATTATTCCAAATCATGAAATAAGATTAATGACAATTTTTATTACAAACTCCTGTCGCAACTTGTTAATACTACTTGGAATTGCCAACAGATATCGTTGTGTAGAGGGAAGCGAAAAATAAAATAAAAAACAAAAACAGACAAAAAATCGTGCACGCAGTGAAATGCGTGCTAAATTCTGTGATGGAATCCAAGGATGCACGTTTTTGTCACTCTCTCGTTCTGTATTTCTCTGCAGATATTGCACTCAACTACAAATGATCGGTAGCCCACACATACCACGAATCTACTTATTTACAATTACTGTGCTCTAATTTTTACATTTATAATTCCTTGATCAGATCATCTAATGAATTTAAGAGACACGCAAACATTAACACGAAAGATAAGTATTTCTTTCAACTTTATTAGATGCTTCTCTTTTGGAAGCGAGAAGCAGAGTGAAATAGAATTTAAATCGGGTGAGTATAGCACCACTGTGTTTCACCCGGAAGTGGGTAACAACTTGTCAAGATAGTTGCCAAGATTTTTACTTTTTTCCGCCAACAGGTTCACAGCGACCGTTCTACTACATGCCGTCATGTCTCTTACCAAACACTATCAGCCAAAAGTTTAAATTGAAATATTTACGGAACTTACATTAACACCCGGCTTCTGCTTCTCATTTCCACTTTGTTTTCTATAACTCACATTTTAATTTATTTCAATTGCACTTCGGGATATAAAAACAATGCTTTTCTGCAGAACGTTTGAAAACTGTCAGGTTGACAACAAAAAGATAAAATTTACATTTTTCTTTGTGTACATTTTATTTTATTATTTGTTTACAATGCATTTTCATGTGCTAATTTATATTATTGTCGGAATGAGCAATTTCATCAATGATTGTTAAATGGCCTCCTTTGATTGTTTACACAACAGTGCATAATTAGACTGTCTTTACTAGTTTATAAACTTCGTGTGTCAAACCAATGCACATTGCCAAATTTAAAATAGTGATATAGAAATGTTATGGAGTTTATTATTTTAATCATTTCTTTCTTTCAGACATTCAAGTCTTTCGAAAGTCATTCTGGGGCGAACTCAATGTCCTATAACTCATGATCCCAATCACGAATAAAGCAAAATCTGGAAAGGAATGACCCTAGCAATAACAGAAAAATGCAGGCAAAGCAGAACTTTTCATTTTGATATTTACTAATCTGTTACAAGAAAATGTTCCATCGGAGCCAAAAAATCAACAAAATTACTCTACTCTAAAGCATGGATGTCATTTGTCTTTACGAACGATAAGAAAATAAATAACAACTGGAAATATAAAAAGTTATCGAAATATCGTAACTAAATTGGACCACACAAAGGAATCATACAGAAGTTCGATGTTTTTCTACTAATATTGAGATTTAGACTTGGTGGATAAAGCTCGCAAATCCATTGTGAATATTTCATATCATGCCAATGAACAACACACTAAAATCTTTGTTCGTATAGAATACAGATTTTTTGGTTCTTTTAAACCCTTACCTTACCTGCAAACCCCGCTACTAAGATCAAAAACCGCCAGGCTAGCATGACAATTTATTATTGTAGATTGTAGTATGCCCTCAAAAAACCTCCATCACTGGGCGAGTTTAGTTAAAGAAATCTACTCGATATTAATATATTCGGCAAACAAAGAACCATTTCCTCAGTGAATCCAGGACATGCGAAAGTTCATTTTTTTAGGTTGAAAGAAAAGTTAGAGAAAGAAATAAAGCACAATCCTTGCGGAACAAATACACTCTTTTACTATCATTTATTTAGTTCAGAGACAGAAAGTATAACCAGGCCGTTTTGTCATTGACTTCCTCAACCGAATTATTCGTAGAGAAAGCGTGTTTATTGTAGGGCATAAGATTTCCCATAAAATCATCTACCGCATTCATGTTTTAAGAGCACGCTTTGTTTTTAGGTTACGTTACACAAAGGCTAACAACGGAAAGAAATCTGATACTTTCAATGCCATTTAGACATTTTCTTTGCACAAACGACCAATTGCTTTCAATCATTACATGAGAAATGTGTTTTATCAAATAATGCAATATTGTGTACAACAACTTCATATGCTAAGTATTTTGTGTACCTTCGCCCCAAAAAGGGTTTCCCTGTTGACCACACCCAAAGACTGAATTAGTACCTACATTACATTTTGCTTCAGAAAACGGAAATTCATTCCATGCCATATGCCGTAATATGTTTTTTGCTGACAATGTACAATGAGATCCTTTGAAAGATCATGTTTTCATCTCGGCACCTTTGTGAAAGGAGAGAGTTATCTCGTGTGAGCTCAAAACGCCAGAATTGGTTGACATAATGTATCAAGTTTATGCATGCTCATGTTCACTTTTCAGAACTGGAGTGAGACGTATGCGATGTGGTTACGAAACCCTTTTTCTGGTGTAAAACTCTTTCATAACGCGGGGAAAGCTTGAAAATTGCAGATACAGCCCACTTCCTCAGTGAAATCAAGTACTTCGTACCAGGGTTAGTTTGACAAGTTCACATTTCACAGAATCTACATTTGAATATTATGGTATGGTTTCTAGCCAGGGGAATTTATTCTTTTCCGGGTGAAAGGTTACTAACGCGTGTCAGTAATTTGGTACCATAAATTTACAACGATAAAAATTAAACGTTGCATGGACGAATGTGTTTTAAAAGTGGAAAGGAAAACATTTCTGCCTTACTTTCACTTTAGTTACAGAATCCTTATGCAAACATGAATCGTAAATGCAGTGTCTCGACTGACTAAAAAATGTTAATAATGAAAATTTTGTATGAGAATGAAAAGTAGGAAAAAAGTTATCATGACAAGCTATAATTGTTTATTATCTAATTTTTCGTTCGAGTCACTTATCGGGCAGTCGGTTGAAAATGGTATAATGAAATCTTGGAACAAAACCGCCACAGCTTCAGCTTAAGTCTCATTAATAGGATCAATAATGTTTCCAGGTTATTACATCTGTTCTCCAAGGACTGTTTTACTTGAAAACGAGTTCTTTTCCTTATCTCTCTGCACACGGATCCTTAAATCGAGTAATGAATTAAAGTTGGAACCATTAATTTTTGTAATGGTAGTTGAAATGCTGGTAAGAACTCTTTCCACGTACCTGACGTCTTTATAGACCTAGTGGTACGTTTTACAGCTTTTCGCAACCGTGTAAAGTAACGTCATGTGGGAAACTGGAGTAAGAATTTATTAAAACTGTCGGATTTGCTGCACTGCAAGGCTTCCTGTTACCAGTCTTGGCTTTCGCCAAGAAGCATGGAAATCTGGAAAGTGAAAATCCATGCTGATCTTTCATATCGCATCGAGGAATAGTTGAATCTGCCAAAAAAGGAATTAGTATGTGGCGCAACCAATACAGCAGTTGAAACAAGAGAGGCAAGTTGAATTATCTTTTCTCTATTCCCCAACTCGTTTTTTTTCAGGTACTCGACAACAGAACTATCAAGGGATTCACCAGAATTAAAAAGTATCCGCCTAAGAACCAAACTTTTTCTTTCCTTCAAATGGATCGCAAATCTTTTACATTATCTCCCACAAGAAGAAGAAAAAATGGGATCTTTGGATCAAAAGTGATGGGGAATTGATGTCGGAATGAAAGTATGAAATTAATATTTCTAGAATGAAATATCGGAAGACAAGGGAGCATGTCGTCGTAGTCGTGATTGAATTTATTTTACGTGAGATTTGAATTAGAGTGTAGCCAGTTGGTGGATAATGGCAAAATCCTTCGCGCCGAAGCCACTCTCTTCATTCTCTACTCGCAGCTCTGCAGTTGTAACTTTAACGGCCTTTCAGTAGGTATTTTTAGTTTCACGACCACCTTCTGTAGTTTCATCGTGTGTTGTGTTGCATGTCTTACAAGTGCATCACTCTACAGCAAGCGGCTGAGTTGAGTGAGAGTAAGGGAGAAAGCATGGTATTGATCCAATCCAAAAACCAAAGGATTGAGCAGATGATGTTTTTAGTTGTTGGTTGCGTTGGGTGTGTAGGTCGTTCCACCCCGGTGGCTCTACAATTGAGCTTTCCTTTCATTTCTCTCTACATCACAACTAGGCGAACATTTTCTGTTGGAGGAGAGAGCGCTTTACCCCAGAACACAAAGATACTGCTGTAGAAAATCACGTTGAAAAAAATTAGATGAAAGATTTACTAACAAGCAAAGACAGCTCAAAATAACAAGCAAGAGCCATGTATTTTTCTGTTGCTCCACTCTCCCACCCTTTCTCTGACTCTTTACATTTCCTTCTATCTTTTTTCCTTTGCATTCACGAAAAAATGTCTCCAGTATTTCTAATGCCGCAAATCTTTTTCAGCTTTTTGTCGCAAATTATAATTTAGACAGCGAAACTCAGTGAATGCAAGACTCATGGTGGTGCAAACGCAGGTGTCCTAGTTAATTCATGACGCAGCCTGTGGCCACTAACGAACTTTAGGGGAGTAGTTTCATACTTATGTAAGATATTTTCTCTCCATCTCTATTGCCTAATTACCATTATGATACTGATACCGAGAATGAGTTCGCCTCTAGTTTCTACTCAAAGGCTGAAACAAGAGACGTCCGCATTTACCTTATGAAAACTAGGCAACAAAGTAGGTACATCATGCGTTAGACTGGCCTCAAAGTTCGTCCCACCAACCTCCCAAAATGCGCTGGATTGTCAACTGCAGATGATGATGTTCTTGTTTATGGGAATCTGTAAATGAGCGTCCTTCCTTCTCCGACTCCTCCATCCATAAGTAGGCTGCATTCACGTCCGAATGTCTGCCGCGGACTACTGCTGCAGACAACGGTAAATATAAATACCTACCTCAGTCGAGCTTTATCGCAGAGAGCTTGGCCTTTCTTCAGAGCCCCACCTAGTATTTACCATGTGTTTTCCGCACACATGGCACAATTACCTAAAGAGGGACAGAATTACTCTAATTAAATCTACGAAAATTAGCTTCTGTATTTCCAATGTAATAGAGTATTACCGGTAATCACTAACCACCGTATACTCCTACACGCACCACACGGACTCCGTAACATGAATGTTGGAGTGAAGTTTCTATGTGGGATGATACATAATAATTAAAAAGCAATAATAATGGTGTCGTCTATTTAGGCCTTACCTTCTCTTCCTCTCTCTCTGTCTATCTCTGCTCAAATCTACTGTTATCATTATCATGCTGATGAGAAAACCAGTAGAGTTGAAAGAAATGCATGTCACGTTGTCCTTTGTCCCAGATAAAATTGAGTTTTAGGATTCCTCTCATTTACGAGTTAGCTTATTAAATATGATTATGCTTTATTATGGATATGAGGAGTGAGGAATTATTCATGCTGCTGAAAGTATGATTTTTGCTTTCAAAGTGCCAGGGATGCATAATGTATGACTACTACCACCGCTAATATACATTTCCCCACAGAGATGAAAGCCTTTCTAAAGATCTCATCAATTGCCAATTGCTTAATAACTGAGATGTAATTCAAACGACGCAACGTTGAATATTATGTCTTGTTATGAAGTAGTATATGAACAAGAATTTTTTTTTGATCAATGATGACGTAACCAACAACCAACTCATGGTGACATATCGTTGCAAAAAAAAATTGGCTGAAGCTAGTGGAAGTATGAAAACCTGGCATTGCTATGGAACAAGTGAGAGATTACCGGATGGAGTGCTTCCATGAAAGTTAAACCAGGTCATATCGTCGAAACTTTCCTCAGAGTTGTAGTGTAAATGAATAGTGTGGTTCTTTATGCAAAAGCTGTTGCAACGTGTCTATTCGTATGCCTTGGAATACTTGAGCCATTTCAGTTAGCAATGCTCTATGGACAGGTCTGACAGCGCCAGGGGATGCATTCATGAACGCAAAAATTGGTTGCATGAAATAAATAAAATTCACTTCTTCTTGTCCGTTTTTACATTTCAGAGCATCACAAATATTATTTTCTTACAAAAAGAGATCCGTATAATTATTTTATCGTATTTTTCTATCATTACATACAACAAATAATAATAATAATGATAATAATAATTGTTATTATTAATATTTAAGTCATAACCAAGATGACCAAATCCGCTTCATTTCTTTAAATTTATAATTATAACTGTCATGAAGTAAGTGACAAAAAGGAAGGTTAAGCCAGTCGAACTGGTTTGGCGATTATAAATAACACACAACAGACTATTTTATCATTATATACGTAATTTGTATATTAATTTTCTAATTCTATACGACTTATATTAAATGTTTATATTAACTATTAATAAAAACTTACAGCAGCAGCAGCTACTTTAGTAATGATTACACATCTATAACAAACGCTTCCATTTAAACAGCATTCCACATCGCTCTCAGCTTCTTCTTTTCGCTTTAAACGCCAAATAACTTTCTAATTACACATACATATTATTATATACTCTCAAGAAAGTTGCACGTAATGTGCAATAATTATTTTTAATTAATTAAAGTGGACGAAAAATTGCCTAATGCTTACATACACGCCTTTCACTTTTCTTGCTAGGTTACATTTTTTGTAAAAAATCGAGTGTTCTCAATCAACCGTGATGTCCACTTACTCTTACAGCGAATAGTAGTTTTTTGCAAAACGAAGTCATGTATTAATTACCACTAGGATTATCCGTTGTCGTTATCGCTTTTTCTTCTTTAATAAACCTCTCTCGTTACATTTTGTATGAATTACTCCGTCAAAGATACAAAAGTCTTTTGTTCATAACTGCAACATTTCTAGATACCGTGACGCTATAAACGAGAGGGTTGTCATGTTCTTACCACTGCATTTTCTGTAATACAAAATATTACGATGACACTGCTAAAATTAACTATTCCATTCGGTTTATTTGAAACGTGTAAGACTCGACTCAATTTTTCCCTATTTATTTAAAGAATGCGATGGTAAATTCTAGACACTAGAAACGGGAGCGCAGATAAGCATTCAGCGATAGTAGCTGCAGTGAATAACAATAGTACTATAATAACGATCGTCCGCAAAGCCTTTCACGTCGACAGTATTTAAATTGCGATTTTTTATTTCAAACCTAAAGGAAGAGTAGGTAGAATACATCTTTGATTGTTTTTAAACAACTGATACACCTGTCAAAATGCGGGCGTAGTGTAGTTAGGATAAAATGACAATGTTAACGGTAGCAGTGGTGCGGATTAATTAGTGGAGCAACTACTACCGTAAAACGGAGACTCGTCCGCTATAATTCAAAACAAAATGTTATTTGTATATTACACAGCAAGACTGCGTCTGTATTATTTCTTCCTACCTACCTATGAGTGTATTCATTATTTTATTTGTGCTAATATTAACAACCGATTCATAGTTCCAAGAAATATACACTATCAATCAAGTATTCAATTTTCTATTTGTCGTCCTCGTCATATACTCGTCAATCTATAAGCGCATGGCGTACTAGCAATGGTAAAGGTTTCTAAATTCTAACCTTTTTTCTAAGTCACTAAAATTATGTACATCTTGCGGAACTTGCTGCGGTTTACCTACTATCGACCTTTCAGTAAGAAATTCTAAATGAAGTCGTTGAGTACGACGTTGTGGAAAGCGGCAGTTTCATCATGATCCTCGAATCGTTACTTTATCATTAGAAAGAAATGTCCAACTAGACAAAATATCGCAATGAATAAAGTAATTTTAAACTTTCAGTGCTTTCACTTGACTCAACTCTCTCTCTCTCTCTCTCTCTTATCCCTTTCTCATCATCGCTGATAGTTATAGATAGCCATCAATTTATAACAATAATAATAGTGATAATTTTTGCAGTAATTGATAATACAGGGCTACCTTTTAGCACATCACATTAAAACTTTCTTCATTCCACAAGCGAAAGGAAAGATCATTTTGCACGCGGCGTTCACTTTGAACTCAATTATAATTCATAACCTCACACATTCATTCCAATTACCGATTGCACATCAATAGTTATTGTGTAAGGTGGTGAAATTGCAAGACCGTTTTTGGAAGCCGCGAAACAGTGGTCACTTGCAATGAAATCATCTCTGTAATCACAGAGAGTAGTTCCTGGCTCGAAGGCATTGGTGGCAAAAAATATCCGCTTGCGATACACACACAAAACAATTTTTCATTTAAAGTACATCAAACTGTTAGACAATGTATTATGAAGTTAAGAGTCGACACAGTTGAATCTTAAGAATACGATATATATATTTATATAGCAAAAATTGTATAATAATTACTGCAAGACTGTGCTAATTAATAATAATTATAATAATAATGATAATATTTAATAATAATAATAATAATAATATAATAATAATAATAATAATAATGATAATGATAAGAATGCAATTAATTACTACAATGACTAAAAAGTTAATGATGGTGACGGCGACGATTTTTCTCGCAATTAATGACAATCCAAAACCTGAATTTATGCGTATGCAATGTAGCGCGCTATTTTTCGCTGAGAAAATATTGCTTCAGTTTTCTCCATTCACATTTTAACATAATGACAAATAATGGGACATCATTCAGACAGTAAGAATTTGTATGAATAAATATATATAATATTTTTAAGAGACGTGGTAACACACGTAATTTCGCTTCTGGTGACATCGTGACCACCTTCAAGCGATAATTGTAGGACTTGTTATTTAATTAAGTATATGTTCCTTTATTACAAAAATGATCGTTTCTTTACTTTTAAATAGCTGTTGCAGAGAACAACCAAAATGAATAAATGTAATTAATTCCTTTTCTGTAAAATTACATTTCAGTTCTGTGCGTTATGAAAACATTGAAGGCCATTTTTATCTGACTGAGTTACGTGCTTCTTTGTAGCTTTTATGCCAGTAGCCGATTGCCTGCGTTTTGCTAATGAGACTTGAAAAATTGACTGTTGAATAAGTAAACGAATGACTTTGGACAAACCTAGTGTGCGAAAAATCGATAGAAATTTTAGATTCTATCCCTCACAGACAAAGACTTGATTTTTCTCTTCGAACTGAGTCAAGTTAATAATTACTCCGTTGGCGTAGTACTTTATTATTAAAGATTGCATTCTTCTCATATGGCCCCACCTTGTAAGAGATTCAGAGAAACCTAATACTTAACTCCATAAGTATCTCACACGCGTTATTGCATTTAAACTGTCTATCCCGTTCTTACCAACACATTTAAACTCAACCTCAGTCATCTCTCACGCATTAAGCCTATTTTTAATAGAAACTGGAAATTCGATTTGATTTACGTTTACGCTTTGAAAAAGTTGCAAACTCATTCAAGTACACTGATTCACTTGGCAGTGGCTAAAGTAAGTATGAGAAAAAATTGAGTAGTTTTAGAATGTTATAACAAGAAACTGGCTTTTGTGACCAAAGTAATAAACTAGTATTGATCAGGAGAAGGCTGTCGTGATGTTTCATACATGGTTTTCCTTTTGGTCAAAGAATGAAAATGAAATATGCGGAACACACTCCGAGAAATCCTGCTGCTTATGCGTATATTTCATTTTGAAAAAAAGTCTTAAATTGAACTGAGCAATACACTGTTACAAACAGATTTGAATAAAAGAGTAGCTGTAACAATGTTGCGAAGTATTGATGTTGAAATTTGCTTTTGTCATGATTCCTAGTCTTCGGGTACAAAGGTACGAACACAAAGAGCAAAAAAAATGATGAAAACTTGAGATTACTGTGAAATACCTTGTAACTTAGCTAAATTTAATATCGGTTTCTTTTGCCAGCGACGGTCGCATTGACAGAAATTTCCTGCTTCAGAAGATCAATATCAATCATGGATAAATAATAGGTGTGAATAAATAAGGCAGCTTATGCAAGAGATATTTCATTATGAATCAGTGAATAACAAATTGGATTTTACACTTTCAAAAACATTAATACGCATGTCTGGACTTTGTGAAACTATATATGAGTCTCAACTTAAGAATGTCTTACAATGGTTTAAAAATTTCTCAAAATTAAGATGCTTCTACAAATTAGGCCGGATGTAGTAATAACCAACTTATAAGAAAATACAAACTTTTTAAAGTTTCGAAACACCGGTAGTTGAGTAAAATTATATATACTGGTTGGCTCAAAATTAAAAGGAAAAATTTACTTACTGACAAAATGTTTGAAAGAATTAATTCATTTTGTATTAATTGTACGCGGAAAAACTTCAGAACCGTATTGTAGATAAACGATCTTTCAGATTCATGTACACATCTTCAATAACCGAAGAAAGTTTTTGATAAAGGTATTGAATGCTATGCATAAGTCTTCAATGCAGCTCGTAGTTAAGCAGGTTTCTCGTTTCTTCCCTTTCTTATCGATTAATAACGTTTGGTCCTTCTACATGATTGAGGAGAAGGAAACTGATTTTTAACATAAGGAACGAGTTTTGTTGGTTGAGTGAGTATGTAAAATTAGAAGTCTCTTGAGCTGGGGTATTGCTATTCACGAACAATTTTTTTAGGAAACTAGATTTGAAAGATGTTTTCTTCATGTTGAATTACCAATCTCGTTCAACATGATTAATCCTTAACGGACTGACAGTAATTCCACGTTCTAACAGATTATTTTGCACGACTGCTTTTTATTTTGTGAATAGTCTTTCACCTTTTGCGTTGATTAGAATAAACAAAATGGATTATCTCAATGCATTTAATTTTGTTGTGTGCTTTTATAAAGAATTTACCCTTTCCAGATTAAAATGAAGAATACTTAAAACATTTCCTTTTCTTTTGTCTAGCTCAGTTTCCAATTTCGCTTGATGATGCATCTATCTTTGTGTTGACTTTATTAAATCTAGATATTAAAGAAATCAGTTGTAGAAGTGGTACTTCCATCAAAGAATACACATGCCTTTTAACCTACGAAGACTACATTTTTAACTGCTGTACTCGATACCTCTTAATTTTCTGTTACTAATTTAAATTAGTAGCTACAGCAATTTGTTACTTCTAGAAACATTCGACTGTATGAGGTATTAACCATATTCTATACTAATTGTAGTAGTAATGATAATTATCCATTTAAATATTCTGCAATTCAGTAAGGAGATGCAACATGCTGACAGAATTTAACAAATTGCTCAATCTATTACATATGTATGTAGATGGTTACGATTTTAACACTAACTAATGTAATGGTAATTAATGATCGACGGCCGATATTATGAATTTTAACACCTAAGCTTGGCTTAAGTTAAACCGAAACACAGTTACGATACGAGCTGTATTTCCACGAGGAGGAATTCTAGGTATATAGATAATTAGATAGAGTTCAGATTAAAAGGAGTCCAACCGCATCATTCCTGTAGATTCCGAATTGCTACCAAAGAACTGTGTACTGAACTTACGTCTTGAATTCCAGTCCTAAACGAAATTGCCACGTTTTCCTGCACAAAAATAATAAAGAAAATTAATTCGAAATTGCATAAGAACCGCAGACAACTTTTAATACTACTTTAAATTTTCCATTCACATTTATGCAATATTTTTGTCTTTATTTATGGTACAGTTGTAAAAGCTTTGACGCGACTGCTTGAACGCTTGGTTTGTTGAATTCATCTTAAATAAATCCAGAATATTGTCCGTGTCGAACTGATGCCTCACTTTTATGCAGACTATTTTCGTAGTCATAAACATGACAAAATGGAATTAATGGACATTCGCTTGACTGCTTTTCATGACACTTTTATGTCCACAACTGTTCATTTCAAATTCTAACCACTTAAATAGCAGTCAAACGCGCAATCAACCATTTTACAGTTATTGACTTCATCAGTGTCGTAGTTTACGAGTTTCAAACAAAGGAGTGACGAAAATGGCTAAAGAAATTTGTGAAAGGAAAATCAAAAACATACTGCATCATCAAATACTGCATAATTCATGACATTTCGTCTATTTTAAATGTCAGATCTTCATATCTTTTGAATTCGTCAAATTCTCTCATCACTGAGAAATCCGTTTTTGCTTCATAAGACTACGAAAGTTCAAGCTTTTCACAGTTGAAAACAAATATTCAAATTATTTTCACTTAAATAATTCTCGTCATCTCATTCTAGTCAATCTGGGAAGCATTTTATTTTAATTAATGGGAACACTGCTCCAGTAAAAAAGGTACGGTTGACTGATTGGCATACAATACAGATATTTAGGCCTGAAAAGCTGATTCATGGCAATGATAATGTGCACATGGCGATACACATTTTGACAAGGAAATGCGTTCAGCTCTGCAGTCATCTGCACAGCAAGTCATTCACGTCGATTTATTCTTGCTGGGTTGAATTTAAATAGGAGCAGAGCATTTCTGCAAATTAACCTCTCTGAGTGATGTTACGAGTAAATTATACGCTTCTTTTTATGACTATAATAAAATTGAAACCATAATGAAAACCAAGTAGAGGCTTACCTGCTGCCTATAAGTACTGTCTGGTTATGAGTTATTGTTGGTATGAAGGAGGGGTAGTTTATGAGATTGGACTCTAAGCGTTCCATTGCTTGTGGGTTGGCCATTTGAGATTGAGTTTGCTGAGCTAAGTGTCAATGCACTTCCGTTATTGTTCCCTTCGCCGTTGTGCTGTTGTTGTGACTGTTGTTGGCGACCACTGAGAGTGCCAGCACTGCTGTTTGATGATGAGTGTGAATGTCCATTAGTCAGAACGTGACCGTGGCCATTGACATGTCCATTCGTCAATGTAGAGCAGTTTCCATTGGATGAGATGCCAGATGAGGCACAAGAAACGCGGAGCTCACTTTTTGGCTCACCACTGGAGGTTCCATTATTTGTGGCAGTGGAGGAGCTTGTGTTCCCATTGTGAATGTTCGTTTTCGAACTGGTGCGTAGTGCTGTGGATCCGCTCGCCGGAACAGAGGCGGAATCCTTTCAACAGACAAAGAATGAACAGTTCATTATTATTTCAGTTTAAAAGGAAATCAAAAGAAAGAGTTGGAAGAGTGTATCTTCTTTTCAGCGATTCTGTCCCGTTCTAATGTGGAACACAAATGCTTCAGCTTCTGTTCATTTCATATTTGAAAACCAATCGCGGTTAGTACAATCCTAAATTATTGCAAAGAATCTCGAAAAGTGTTAGTCAGACTGTCCTAACCGATACGGTTATGATTTTCGTTAAAGTTAAGGTAAGAAAACATGCAAAAGAGACGGATTTCGGTATTTGGGTACGATAGACCATCATGTCAATGAATGAATTTCTGAGAATTCCGTTTCTTGTAATATAATTTCATGTCAGTAATTTATGTGTATGCTCTTTTCTCATTTTCCACATCCACGAAGAAATTCCCGTAATAATTTTCACTTTCAATGCCCCTCAATTTCACAGATGGCTTAAGAAATGGAGAGTGGAAATGCTGAATGAAACGCGAATTCATTCGTGTTTCCTCCTCTCTTGCTCAGTTCAGAGAGATCTGCTACCATACCCATACATTGCCTTACTGTTATTACTGCACTTTAGAGAATAACATCCGCCCAGAATTCGTCTCTCCTTGAATGGAAAGAAACAATAAACAGAAAATCTAACAGACTAACACTGAATGAAACCAGTTCGTTTTGGGAAAAGTGAAAGCATTCTACTTTCCTTTTAAAATGATGCTATGAGGAGAGTGAGGAGAGAAGACTGAATGAAGAAATAAAAATATTTTTACATTACGTCCTTGTTTATTTCGACAATTGTAAATAGTCTGCGAATGAGAAGTTTTAAGAGAAACCCATCTGTACCTTTTTTCGTAGTATTATAATTGGTGAAAACATGGAATTGGGCAACCATACAAAACGATTTGGGCTGTATTGTGGCATTCCATTATGTATGCGCAGAGTGAAAAGTGGACTCATAATGCCCATTTATAAACCTAACGATAACGTTTAAGTAATGCTCCGCGGTGGTGTTCAGACGGGTGAGACGACGTAGGCTGAATTACAAATAAATGTGCTCTCCAAAATACAGCCTGGGACATTTAGGCATTTCTGTTTAACCCTCATAAAAGAAATTACTTTTCAGTTTTCTCTCCTCTTCCCTTCTCACTACTCATATTTTATGAAGTCTCAACTTTTCCTCCAAACACAGGATACCGGATACCTGCACGATGCACGTCTCTAGTTTTCCCAGCGTATCCGTAATGAGATACATTCATTTTGGTGATACACATTTACTAATAAGCTTTCACAGAAAAATTCACCGGGTAAGTAACACCAGTTCGCAAAGATGCCCTCTAGAGTCACTTTATAATCAGAGGAAGTCATGGTTTCAAGTGGTGACTACAGGAAACAGAAGATAACAGGCATAAAGTTTGAAAGCACCGGAGAATGGTATACGTACACGTAATGAACTCGCAGTCAATCTTGGTACACTTCGAAGATTCTCCGGCCCCGCTGAATACGAACAGGGCGTTTTCTCTCTTCAGAGAAAGTTTGCAAAACAGGGCGCAAGCATTTCGATGACTTGACTAACAATATCTTTCTACAGTCGGATGAGGTCGGAGTTCGACAAGCAGCAGAATTTAAGTTTCCTCTTCGGAAGCAACCATGTACTGATTAATTTCTACAGAAAATGGAATAAAAGAGAATGTGCTCTGTTCTGAGGGGAAAGTAACAAAACTCACAAGGCCGACATTTGACGTTATAAATAAAAATGACAAATGCATTACGGGATGAAAGAAGCCTCCGATTTGCTCTGTCATGACACATACCAATTGCCGTCTCGACATAAAAAGAAGCAAAAGAGAAAAACTTTTAACTAGAAAGACACAACAATTAAATTACGACAACTTTCCCATCCTTCCAAACAGATGTGAGTCAGTATAGTAAATTGTTGCAAAAAGTTTGGAGTCTGAGTATAAATTATGTGAAAATTGACTGCCAATGCTTGGCGATAATTGAGTTTAGAGAAAAGCCCCGCGCCGACTGACTGAGTTTCCTTGTTTATTTTTATGCAAGTTGATAAATTTGGCGAAACCCTCTCGTTGAGTGGCTTTCTGGGTGGAAGGATGCTTTTATCAATCAACAGCTTCAAAAGAATTACATTACATCAAGTTAGATTGCAAGATCGTTGTTTTGCGGAGGTCGAGCTCCACAGAAAGATTCCGTTCCATCCTATAAACCTATTAAGGAAACTGTCGTTTCCTCACAAGTAAGCGTCGTGTGGGCTTGTCTGCTTGGTTCTTGCAGCCCTCACATAAAATCAACTGAGTATTCCGTGGTGAATTTGGCAGCTTCCTGATGACACATTTCTCTATTTATTTATTTTCTCTAGAGAATCCTATACTTGCCAAACATCTTTTGCTCTAGCACAAAATAAATAAATAACGGAGAGGAGGAGAAAGGGAAAAACTAATTGAACTTGGGCAAACACTTGCATGATGTTGGTTGTGTACTGCCACGAGATATACAAGAACACATGTCGTTGCTACACGTACTCTGTTCGAAGAGACTCACGGTTCTCACATAATCCATTTTGTTTATAAAAGATTTTCAACCACCAACGTCGGCAATGTAATAAAGCCAGTCCTCAGCGATCCACCGAAATATAATAAGAAAAATGGAAAAGTGAGCTGCGAAAGGAGGAAACGTTCCTGTCAGTGACTCTGTCGTGACGTCCCTTACAAAAATGAGTTACTTTGTATGCTCATTATAGTGTAACATAATTGGCCATTATCAATGTCCCCGGCTCTCTCAATAGTAGCCATGTGAAAGTGGCATATGCTCCAGCAATAAATTTATGCATATGGCTCACATACGACAAACATGAAATAGTTTTGTCTATGAATATGCTACACGGCATAAACAACGTTTATGATACCTTTTATGATATGATCAAATTCAGTCGTTGTGGACATTAATCAGAACTCGTTACCACAAGTAACCCATTTCATCTTCAAGAGAGACGGAGAAACCTAAACTTTTTGCTCCGTCACTCTTGTAACTTAACTTTGAGAATGAACAAAGTGAGGACCAAAAAGTAGCGTGCACAAAGGAAGTCTGAGTCACCGGTCGGTGTCCCTAACTTTATTGATTTATACCGTATTCTCTTCGTGATGTTATCTTTCACCGGATTGGTTTTCATTGACTAAATGAATGATTGATATCGTGATTGGCCAGCAATCAACAACAATATAAGCTTTGTTTGGTAAGTGTAAACAAGCTACCTTATCAGCAGGGGTGCGAGGAAGTCTTCGTCTCAGCCAGGGATGTCGGAGAGCTGCAGATGGCGTAAGGCGAGTGTTGGGGTCCCATTCTAAGCATCGACGAATGAAATCCACAAACAGTGGATCTTCACAGCCTTTAAGTGCAGTCTGTTCAGGAAATACATTAAAAGAGAGCAAATATGCAAATATTTAATATTTCATCCTTGATGGAAGTTATGAAAAGAGAGAAGTGATGTTTTATTTATTTAAGTTTCACGTCGTTCATACCTGTAGATCACGAGATCCAGGAGGTCCTCGCAGTTTTCCACGTCGAGAGCGTCCCCCTGTTAGAATTGTGGTTCCATCCGCCAAAGATTGTGCTTCACAATAACGGGGGTAACCCTTGGAACTGTGAGGAATGTAAGAGAGTATTACATTTTGTGCGCTTTGCATTTTCACAAGAGAGGAAGAGAACAAGTAAAAAATACGTAACACCTTACCTAATAAAGTTTTTGGCTCGCCTTGATACTTCGAGCAATTTTGGAGGAGGCATTCCCAACAACTCAATCATGCATGCCAATTGGTCCGCCTCATCTTCACCTGAATAAGATTACAGATCTTCAGTTTATGGAAAATTTAAACACGGGAAAATAAGCCCGTTTAACGAGAAAATGTTAAATATTTTATGCTCCGATTTTGCATGCTCACGTACCTGGAAGCAATGGGTAGCCTGTGAAGAGTTCGGCGAGAATGCAACCAAGGCTGTAGAAAATTACACAAAAATTCCAATGGATGAATGCATATTCTTGATATTCTATTCCTGGCTCCATTATTTCCTCTTATTGGAACCACCATTTTGCCATATGGCACGCCATGTTTATTTGTAAAATAGGCATTGAAGAAATAAAAGAAAGCTGATCAACGTTTCTTACCTCCACATATCAATAGGTAGGCCATATTTAGCTCCTAATATGACTTCAGGAGCCCGATAAAACCGTGACTGGATATAGGTGTAAACCCTTTGATTCTCATAACAACTGGAGCCAAAGTCAATCACCTGTAAATAGATCAAAACATTCAAAACGGTTAGACAGACGCCTTGATGATAGTAGCATAATTACATAAGGTACAGTTATACGTCTAAAGCGGTGAAATCATCAACAGCATAAATAAAAGCATCAAACCGTTGTTTTTATCGACTTTGCGGAAAAAATTTAATGACAAGAGCAGAAAGAAAAAGAAATAAAACGATCATAAATATAACGAACACATCAAAAGCTATTAGAGGAGAGAAGGCCAGCTTCCTAAAGCACTAAAGTTTTCCACAAAGAGATCTAAAACTCCTTGTTGCACAAAGCGTTCAATTTAAAAGCGAGCTTCATAAATGCTTTGCTGTAAACCGTTAAAATGAAAATTTAAAAATAAAACGTTAAAGCTCAGATCACAAAAGCATATCAAGCATTGATGTGTAATGCTTCCTTGATGACCTCGTTAAAAATTTCAAGAAATTTCAAGGCCTGACAATACGGTTTACATCTCTGCACTCTCGTGTGGTTTTAGTTCCAGATGATTTCACACATTGTCATTCGTCGTTTTACATCCACTTAGTCACTAGTTTCACAGGGATTTCTTGAAACTTCTAAAAGCGGCCTTTTGGGCCATTCAGGCAGGTTCACATTCTGCACATTTTGTATACCAAAATATTTACGTATAATTTTTTTTTATAAAACAACCTCAAGATCTTTGTCCTTTAGCAAGTAATTCAGTATATAAACTAAAGTGCAATCACATCAGTATGTAAATATAACACAGACGGTTCACAGATTCTTTTTGGCACAGATTGCAAAAATTCTCATATATTAATATGCACTAATACTTATCCGCTGTGAAAAATATATTGCAGACAAAAAATCTCCGAGTTCACTAGCACAAGAAGGGAAATGAGCTTGTTTTTTATTTCTTTAGCCTACTTGAAAGCTAGAGGACTCTGATAGCATACCAAATCGTTTTCACTGGTTCTTAAATTAAAGTAAAGCATAAAGTAAAGCAAATGTGAATTTACAATGGCACTTGGGTAATCCATCTGCCTGCACGTTGGATTTCACTGTTATTTCATCTGCCAAATCAAAACAAAAATCTGTCATTAAGTATTTCCATTGCTCCTTTTATGATGTTATGATGCACTTGACAGAGAAATTAAACTAGGGATTCCCAATGGGTAATGCGAAATTGTCGTCGATGGGCATAATAAAACGTCTGCAGATCTATTAACTAGACTAGACTGCAAGTTCGAAACTTTTATTAGTGCGCTGCCAATGGATCATGTTACGACTGTGGACTCTTTTCCACATCCACTGAAATCTGCTAACTTGAGGTCGTACATTAAGAAAACATGCTATTTCATGTTATTTATCATTCGTGACTGTTATTACAGCAGTGTAGTGGAAGCAGTTCAAATTCCTTGTCCATGCCAAGTCCAAATTTTTATCATTGAATTTTGAGCCTGTGTGCCGAAAATAAACTCAAGTTCATCCTTAACTAAGGTCGTGTTTCTTGCAGGTACGTCTGCGGTGTCTTGTATTTTAGAACATAAATTTCTTAAAGGGATGATGCTCATTGACTCAAAGGATTTTATTAGCTAAAAAACTGCTTTCATTCTGCAGAAAATTATCGCTTTTTTAATACTATACTATTCAGTAGCTACTCAAAACAAAAACAAAATTCACAATTTTGCGGTCGCTTGGCTTCAAAAACTTCGTGTGGCTTTTTTCATTTCCTTTGAGTGTGACGCCATGTGATAAACCTGTCAATGACACTTTTTATTTTATATTTTTTTCTGAATTGGAAATTCAATGAGAATCAATTACTATACGCATTTAATGTTATTAAAATTTCTCGTTCGTTGTGTTTGTGTATTATACTTTGCACTACATTCATATCTCTAGCTCATCATCAACAGTATTTACCTTGTATAAAATCTATTGTCTACTGGCTGGTACACGACATCTGCTTTTCATTTCTTGTGGCAGTGTGAACCTTTTATTCAATTCATTCACCCATCTTGGATTTCAACAACTGTGCTTTTCAAATCAATGCCTCACAAAGATTACAAGTTGCCAGTTCAAGTTTTGCAAGCCGATTTTTGAAGTCATTAACTCATTCATGTGTTTGCGCGGCGGTGAATGGCGTTTTCACTAAAACCAGAAAGTTGGAGTCGTAAACGCAGATACAAGGAAATGCTGTTCAGTGCTCCGTTCGAAATTCAAAAAATGAATACATAAAACACATGTAAAAGTGTCGCCTCGCCAGAATGACATGGAAATCTAACTGACAAACACTTTGATTGAAATCTGCAGTTACGAGGCTCATTTAATGTGCTTTAATCTTCACACGGCTTTCATTATCATGCTAGAGCTATTGTATGCCAATACATGAATAATTAATTAAATATGCAAAAGATCCTTTTGTTTTTACAACTGTCATGCTCACATTAACATTTTTATTTTTTGGTTCATTAAATTTGCTTAATAAAAAACCTGAGCCGTAATCTGTGCGTGAATTTTTTTTTTAGTGTATGTCAATGTTTGAGAGTCGCAGGTTGCTCTTTTCCTTTTCTGTAACATCATCTTCACATCATCGCATCACTCAGGGATGTGCATCAATAAAGCAGAGAACTTTCACTAAGCAAATACAATTGCCTCATGGTGGAGGTTGAAGGAATGGCGAATAAAACAAATAATGGAGGATGATTGGAAAGCTGAAAATTGTGATTGGTAGTGAAGAGATTATGAGTAGTGTGATGAGTATTGTATTTTATTTGTTCGTTTGTTATTTTCGTGCAATGCTTAGGAAGGTTTATTATGAGTGATCATACGTCTTGCCAAAACATCTGTCCTAACGGGCCATTATCTGACTACTACTTGTGTTGTATAACGAACCAACTCGATGACCCACTCGATTCTACGTCCAAAGAGTAAGAATGCCGGTTTATTGCATGTCAGATAAAAGCTAATGATTAAGAAAAATGTGGTGGATGGTGATGATGAGGCAAATAATTATATACCCTGCACTTTGTGCACATAATAAAACCATCAGTAAGCACAATCGCAGGCAAACGGGGGTGAAAATGTCACTTTCTCATAAACTTTACTAGCGTCTTAAAAAGGTAAAAGATTTATTCCGTACTTAATGTTAGCCACTTTTACAATTCAAGAAAGGGGGTAACTTTTATTGCAAAAAAGACAACCATAAACCACCTGAACTAGCAATGTGTACGTAAACATTTTTTTATCAATGCAACTCTTTCCTGTGAAGGTTCACGAGTTTTCTGTGCCACAAGCACGGGTATTCTTTAATCGATTCAAAGTAAGTCACGGTACGTCGTCCGAGATGATTTTCAAATAACTAATAGCCCTTATTCGCATTAAGATGTGAAATGAATCATTCGCCTGTCAAAAACGTATGCCGTGACGGACTAGAAGTCAAGGGAAGGAAGATTTCACACGAATGAGTACGCGAGACCTACTTGACTAGTAAAATGTTTCGTTCTGATTTGTATACAAACAAATTACTTATGTATTTAAATGAAAATACATATTTCGTGAACAGTTGTACTTTGATATACCACGCCACTTGTTAAAAAAAACAAAAATATAAAGAGAAATAATGAAGCGACATGAAATTTGGGGAGCAACTTAACAGATCTTTTCTCTCATTCGCCCTCCCTCAATCTCAAATGTCATCCGGTACTTTGTGTCTTAGTGGAGGGTGCCAGTGCCAGTGTAGTATCTATTACCTTTTTCTCTTTGTCAGACTTTGTCTCCATTTCCTATGGGCAAATAATGGCAAAGAAGAGAAGAGGATTACGTACATACGACTGCGACTATTGGTGAGACAGTTGCCTTACACACCCGTTTCGCTCAAATGCTTAAATGCAATAAAACATACATGCATAATACACAGTTGATTTCCTTTGTGTCCGTTCATAATAGCTCTTTGCAATTTTCACACAATGAAGTCATGAGGATGGGTTAGTTGCCACAACAATTTTATAACGTTTTTACTGTACCATGTCACCAATATTTTAGCTCATGGCATAGATGATGTTAATTTAGTGTTTATTATTGACTGTGACTGTTCATTGTTGTATATTGTAAATATACTGGGATTGTGACTTTTGATTTGAAAAGTCAGGCAGGATCGGAGTCACGAAGACTTATACGGAAAGTTATTGACAAAAGAGGAAGTGGAAATGACTGCACGGCTACGGCCGTGCTCTTTGTTTCGAATCTGTGAGAAAGCAATATGTAAAAATTCACCTCGCCTCCACAGTTTACGGACGGGCGTCGTCGCCCTCACTTTATAAATGCACGCACAATATCTCCGTAATGAAGTTGATGGCGTGGTGGTGTGTCGTGCCAGAAACAGCAGAAAAAACCGTGGTAGATGGATTGTTTACTCACCCTATTACATCTGATTCGTTTATTGAGCTGCGCTGCGGGAAAAATTTACAAAACGATGCCAGAGAAGAGACATGCTGACTAGACGAGTTTTAAAACTGGGATGTTTGCTGAAGAAGAGAAACAGAGCCAGTTTTGGTCTTTCCTCTAAGAGTAATGTGATATATGTAACGAAGACTTTTTGTGCTAAAAATTTCCTGATAATGACACAAGAAGACTCGAAATGCTATCATCTTATATCAGTCTGAAATGAGATGGGCGCTTGGAAAATGTTTGGTTATAAAACGCGGGTTAACATCGAGATAACATTTAGTTCGAGACAATTAATTTATCGATGCATGTGAAAATTACATTGCTTTTATATCTCGTTTGTTGGGTCCGTGATACTAAAGGAATTAGAGTTACAATGGCTAATGTCTGTTAAAAAAGGCAATAGGTGAAACACCTAAATAAGCCCAAATGAGCTTACTTTTTTTGAATGGTCTACAAATCTATAAAGCGAGAAACTGGGTCTCATTCACTCGGAAGAACCTCCAAAAGCTGGCGAAGTAGCAAATTCAACGGAAATGTGCTATGTAGCAATATAATAGCATGCACACTGCCAATGGCCGTGTTTATAGTTAGAGAAATGGCATTGTAATAGCAGTTCAACTTTTTGTGATTTTAATGATTATTGCATGTTCTACCAGCTGCTTTCCTTAATTGCAGGTTTCAAGTCTCATTCACTCACAAAATGCTACACTTCTCACAAGACCAAAAACTCCAATTTATATTCGACCGATTACATCCATCTCACTGTTAAAGCCTATTATGTGTGGCTCAACCATTAAATTCTGATGACGTTTGAGCTAGTGAATTTATTATTACCTTCTCTTTTCATGTTGGACTTAATCTTTATTTAACTGCATTGGAGTCCAAGTAATATTTACAAAATAAGAACGAGATTATTGTTGTTATTGTTAAGTATTCGTTTCTCGGAAAATCCAGCAAAAACAACTGTAAAATCTCAGCAAAATTAAGATTCATTCACAGATTCATACATTCTAGGAAGATGTTATGGGCTTGGATTCGACAAGTATTTGGGTTCTCCGAAGTAGAACTTCACAGTATTATGACTTTACGATGTCAAAAGCTCGATTTTTATTTCTGATGACGATTTTCAATGCATTTATGTATGATTAGAATTCATGTTTTTATTCTGACTTGTTCATCATGGTGTATCGAATAATGTGTCAACATCACGAGAACAGAACAACGTAACTTGTCCTACATCAAGTTTGAATTATCTGCGATTACTTTTTGAAAGTTTGAAAAACACTAATGCCTCTCTGTAGTCGAATTCTGAAAGACGCGAAACAAGCACATTTGAAACGCCTTTTAAATCCCTAATCAAAGCAAGGGATGCACTTTTTTCTTTTATTAAGGTTTCTTCATCGTTGTCATTGTGTACATTTTTATTGACTAAAATTGTATTGAGTAATAATAATAAATGATTCACACTGAAATGAAGTTGAAAACGTTATGAAGAACCAGTCCTAAACAACATCGGAGATTTTGTCGAGAAGTGCTATAGCCCATAGGAGGATACTACAATCAACTACACGACACCAATGTGAATCTCTATCACGTCACTCTTTTCTTGCTTGCTGAATCAAACAAGCAACCTCGTTTCTTCTTTAACACGGATGGAATTGAATTGCTCAGTTCACTTCACAAAACGACAGGGCTTTGAATTTTTGGATAAGTAAGCATTCGCTACAAAATCCACTTTGATAAAGTTTTTCAATCTCAGCACAGAACTATCGTGTTCATCAAAGTGACTACAAATATTTCAGTCACGGTGCCTGCCACAGTTAAATGAAAACGCGACAAAATGGTAAACTCAGAAACTCAGTCGCTCATTCAGAGGCCTCAAGACCAATCTAGAAAGTGCTCAAAGTAATATGGTAATTTAATATGGTCATAAAAGCAATTGAGATAAAATTTTGTTAAAATACAGTAAAGTCGGAGCCAATGGCATGGAAAATGGCAAAGAGGGTAGGTATTGCAGGAAAATCTAGTCACCCTACTTCATAACAAAGACTGACCCAGTGAGTGAATGGGTAATTATGCATATAGCTAGACTGAAGCCAGTTATACAAATCTACCTTTGTGGAGGTGTACCAGTTTTAAAATAAACATTTTACTTTCTTCGTCGTTCGATATTTAGATGTTCATTTGTCTTGGAAATCTAGTCAAGTCTCTCTCAAGTAACGTTTTGGCCAAAATAAACATTAATGTCATAAAAAGTATATCATCATAGGAAACTATGAAACCTCTAACCACCATCATCATCACATTATCAAAAATAATTATCGTTATCGTCAAATTTTTGTCTAAAAACAGATTTTATTTTGTGACGCTGGGAGGTGCTTGAAGGAGAAGACACGAGAAAGAAGTCCAATATATTGTAATAGGACTTTGCTCGCACACTTAACAATTTTGTCTTTTCTGTCTTTATTTAAACTTCTGCACAGTATAATTTCATGCTATTAACTTAAATTCGTTTAATAATCTCATCTCTCAAGTTGATGAATTCCCCAAAAATGTTATCAAGAAGGTAACTCACTTTTACGTTGAGTTTAAATTGTCCTTCTCGCAACATTTAATATGTATAATGAGTGTATTGATGGGTGCCTGTGATAATACAAAGCTTGCAAGCAACCCACTACAATTCTGTCGCTCTGTTTATTGTAATAAAAGAAGCACTTTAGTAGATGGTAAGTATAATGCTTGCAAATAAAGTGGTGCACTCGAAAGGCTCAGAACGTGTGAATGCATGTAAAACAGCATTGTGTATTATTACTTGAATGTTCATTGTTGGGGTGCACGCTCATTATACTGTGGTACGTAATAGCAACAATGTACACAGGTTGAATTGCATAACGGTACTTCGTCACTACATCTTTTACCTTACTTAACTGTTTGGCTTTACGACGCATGCTCAATTTATTATGTACACTTACTTTGGCAAAGGGAAAATTGTATAGTTTGAATGAGCGAAAAAAGAGAGAATGAGACGACGACTCAACAATCCTCCTCCCATCCATGTGTGCAAATATGAAGAGCAGAGGTTAGTTGCTGGTTGTTAGATAGTGTGGCACTTTTTGTGCAACTGTGAGTGGTTTTACTTTATATTTTCGTACTCGTTCAGAAAATGATGATGATAATTTTTGATGTAAGTAGCACATCCCGATATCCTTATTCTTACTCATTTCAACGGCGACCATCATCAGTGAAATGAATCAAAGATGGCTTCACACAACACAACATATTTAGTGGTGATGATGCTCAATATGCCGCAATGATGAAGACAAATAAGGAACTCAAAGATAATCGTCGTGGCGATGATGATGCACCCAAGCATGGCCAAAATGTCAGAGAGGTAAGCTGAACGTGGTCCTTGTTTGTGAGTAAATTCAAAACAAACCAATTTAACCAAATGTATTTCTGATTACATAACCACCTCCCACAAGAGGAAATGGGTACAAAAAATAAACTCCAACTATCATAATACGAACGTTTTGCCAAAAGCTGAAATTAGAAACATATTTCTACTAAGCTGAACTCTCCACAAAAGAAAATCCGTAACTCCGTAATTGATTTTTTTTTCTCGGTGATTTTATTACACTTCAACTTTCCAAACATAGAATTTGAGCAACTCTGTAAAAAGTTTAGGCTCACTAATAAAGTCTAGGAAATTATTTTCGTGAACTGATTTCTTGACTTTTTTGCTATGTGCCACATTTTACAAAACGACGATGTCCAATTTTGTCAGAGCAAAGTTCGTCAAGCCAAATCGATGTGTTATTGATGTTTTCTGCCGAATTTGGAAGGATGTCTTAATTATTTGCGTCTTTCTTCATTCACCAGATCAAATACCTTGCCTAGAAATTCTGTGTTTCCATTGAAAAAGGTGTTGAAATTTTGACAATTATTCTGAACCTACATACATTGATGAAGCTGCATGTGTAGAATATTATATTTGTAACTGCTGCACTGCATCTTTCTGTTATTTACGACCTACCAGTCCTAATCAAACATCTCCATTCAAGGCTAAGATTGCATTGTTCACTACCGTCAAGGAACTGCACCACAAGAAACGACACAATGATCATTTATCTTGAAATAATGTAACAATAAAATCTGTTATGATGTCCTTATCATCAAACAGTGGAGGGAGTAGTTGCAAACACATCTGACCCAGTCCTAAACTTTTGTAACCTGTGTGAAATAATAAATATCAATTTTGGTCCATTCTAATAGATATTGAGAATATCTTAAATGTCCGTTTCACTTCTCACTCTGTCTATTGCACGTAGGATTGCTCTAAACAAAAGTCCCTCATCGCGTTTTATTCTTCTTTTGACATTCGGCAACGCAGTCATGAGTCATAAGTGGCCAAAAGGCAGCACACCACGCTCATTCATTCTATTATTTCACAGTCTTTTACTAATTGTAGCGCAATCAAACCACCATAAATAATTACAAGCCACCGTAACTTCTTGTATGAAAGCTGAGGCGGAATTTGACATTCACCTCCTGAGACCCCGACCCCGGTAATAATCAAACATCAAATGGCAGTGAAAATTGGAAACTTGTTGTCACTTTAATTTTTCACTCAATGTCGTTCTAAGTTAGTAATGCTATTGTTTTAACAAATCGTTTTTCTAGCCTCTATGATTATGGGTTCACACATTTCAAATAACATCTAATAAAATCCAAATATGTTATATGTTACACATATAATCAAATGCTAGCTCGCTGTTAAATAATCTCATACAACGCGATAATTGGTATTTCAAACGTTTTATAACCATGGGAGGACCAACGGCTCAAAAAAGACCATGTGTTTATTCAATGATTTACGGTAAGTTGTAGAAAAGAGCATCACTTCTCTCATCTGCTCACTTTTAGTTCGGAATTGTTTGCCGTTCGTAATGTGATCAGTGGTTACAACTTTGAGTTTACAATTTATGACATTTCCTCCTATCAGCCTACACAGATGTGTGACGCAAGACCTGAGGAGTATAAACTAAAACAAGGTCATTTAACTTTTTATTTGTAATAATAAAGCATGGTCCCATTATTCATCAACAGTGGGGCAGCAGGGAACGACATTCAATTTTAGATAAACGAGTGTAGTGCCTTGCAAAAGCGTGGCGTATGATAGAAACCGAAGCATTGTGCTTCAATCCATTTTAATATACCTAAATTACAATAAAACATAGGTATTCTTGGTATTATAGACGAAATTGTATACAAATGTGTCACAGTCATCTGGATTGAATGAATGAGCTAATAAAAGAAAGTGATTATTTTGACGTTGGAGATTGCAAGTACTGTAATTAGAATTAATAGAAGTGAGAGCAGTCACAGTTTTTTTAACCTCACATTAATTAAAACCCCATCAAAATAATTTCTAGTTTGGTTTAAGGCATTAGCAAAAAATGGATATCTATGCAGGAAGTATGTTACTCAACAAAAGACCATTCATTTCGATGTAAATCGTATGCGTGATATATAAAGTGTTGGCGCTGAAATAACGAACAGCTGGATTGAATCCTCTTGCAACATTTGCATGCGCAACTCCACGAATATCATTATCCTAGCATTCATCAATCAAAGGAAAGTAAATGCTGCCAAATTATCATTTCAAAAAAATAATAACATTTTTTCCCTTGAATATAGTCCAAGAAATGTTTATCAATTATACCAAATCATGAAGAATTATTAACAACACGAAACATTTCAAAACCATAGTTTTACTGTCTTAATTTTGGTTAAAAGACGAATAAACTCGATTAGGTATCAGTTTCCTACTTTAAATTATACAAAGTATTGTTAAACATTATATTTAGACTTTGCCACATTAGTCACATTGGTTTACGTTCAAATATAAAGAAGAAAAATTTGCATTTTGATCTTTTTGCATAAAGGCTTTTGAAACACATTTACTGAAAATTCTCCTAGTGTAAGATTTTCAGGGAAATAGAAGAGGGCAGATCCTAGAGATATTCACTCAAATAAGAGTGAGAGAGAAGGGAATTTTGTATGAGTTAGCAACAAAGGATCTAGGCAGTCTTATAATTAAAGGAAAGACGCGGTGGTGTTCATCGTTTCAATCCGACTTTGTTACTCGTTCAAAGAATACCGCATAATCCGTAAAGCACAGTGGCCACATTCTGCTTCAGTAATAATAAATTAGTTTTGACTCGTACATAAATAATGGTGCAACAGTAGCACAAGGACGACGCGACGGAAAGAAAATAGATAAAGTCTATAATTTTTAAGTAGGACACTTTTAGGTGCTCATTTTTTGTAAATTACAAAACACTCTGTTCCTCGTCTAACGTTGTGTATTTTTTCTCAAGTTGAAATTTCAACCTTCGTTGAAAACTTTGACGGCTCATCAACCGAGGCTCGGGCACAGCTGTGAATTTTTCTAGATTCATTCATGAAACAGTCGTAAAGGCTAAATACCTAGGCCTAGGAATCATTTTCTTTATATTCAAATGCTAATGATCTATGCGACTCTAGCACTGTTCTAGAAAAGTGCCACACGCCGGATATTTGTGTTTGGGGAAGGTCAGTGGTTTCTTCTGATTTTCGCTAATGTTCAATAATACCTACATTTACATATACTTGCACTGTGATATCGTATGCGTATACGTTAGCCTCCAAAAAGCTGCTATTATTACCACAAACAAAAGACAACTTGTACGAAATACAAACTTCCATTTGCTGAATTATCATTAGGAAATCTGTCGAGTTTTACTAATGTCTTTCTTATTGTTCACATTGAAATAAAAATAGTAGGGAAAATCGTCTCGTATTCGCTTTTATTAACAACATAGCTTGTAACAACTTATCCTTGGCTAATTTTCATCTTTCTTGTACCTAAGCGACAGAAAATGTCTGCAAATGCTTCATAAAGAACCAGTAGCAGTCTATCAATGTCCATTTGATCTTTTCTTTTTGAAAATTCCCTATTGTAAATTGCACACGAAATGAGGCACATTATGGCTGTCTGCTCATGTGGAAGCCTTTGTGATATTGATGGCTACATCATGTCCTCCCTTCAACGGTTAATAACTTTAGTTGAGGTGCAATTTATCGTTTTGAAAAGTATATTTTCAACGCACTCGTCCATCATCTTCAAAGTGCTTAACGCTCGACCAAAAGGGCTAAATTTGAGCTACACCTTCTTCGGTACGCAGATTTGCAATATTTTATGTCTTGGTAATAATACTACTATGAATCGAAGGGCAAAACAAATAGGCAAACTTTTTTTTTGTTAAAGTTTACGACTGCACCGCTGGTGCAATCCCATCACAATCTTGATGATTTGAAAGCTGAAATAATAAAAAATGGCTCGCATTGAGTTTGTTGACCATAAATCCGTCTGCTTGACCAGGTATGAATTGAAAGCATGTCCATATTATTAAGCACACTTTACCTTTACTTTCATAAGTACACTAAAACAACGGTTACTCAGAGAAAAGGCTGTTCAAAGAGTGTTTAAAAAATATTTTACATAGTATTCAAGTTGCAGCTGCAAGCATAATAAACAGTTGTTCTGAATGAGGTAAAGAATGAAAGGATTTCCTTATGTCTACTGCAAGTCAGCGTGCAAAAGAACAACTTAGGATTTTCAAAGAAATGAAGAAAAATAACAAATAACGCAAAACCAAATTAGCCACATAGGTTGTGAATACCAAGTGTTTGACAAGACATGCAAAGTAAATTTACAACGTTTTTGTATGCAACATGCACCCCTATTACAATGTTATGTCTAATAGAATAACGTTCATTCTTTTCGAATGAAACATTTGCAAAAATAAAACAAGTAAATCTGGTTGCCCTCCGTCTACTCTTGTACAATTTTAAACTGATTATGAAAGATTAATTTTGACTAGGATCTGTATTTACCACAATCTGTACAAATCAATGATATAATTTTGGTTTTTATCAATGACTTCGTTACAATCATGCTAGTTGAAATTGTGCTATTAAACATGTCCTTTCAGAAAAGTATTGTACGCACAGTTTACAAATGTTTTACTAGAGTTACATCAATAAACCCGTTTGATTGATCACCTTTACTGAACCACCTCCACGGATTTTATAATACGATTTCAGTAAAACGAAGAGTCCCTATTCAATCCAATGTTTTGATCAAATATTCAAACATATTTGCCATAATTTTAAAAAATGAGTTCGCATTCGAAGTTACGAGAATTCTAGTCAAGTCATTTGTCGACTTCTTTGTTTAACATCACTATGATTTTCAGACAATGTGGCAGAGAGGCGCATTTAATAAAACATATTTCTACATGGCATCATCACCGCAGCATTATGGAAGGACGTTGCCGTTATTCACACCGAATAGATGAGAGACAATTATGTTCAGGGAGGGAATGTCATTGGCTGGCAAGAAAAACGCCCGAACGACAGCAACCTGAAAACCCGTCCTGTACCTGTGCTAGCTGAGCTCCTTATTAGCCAAATTCGTTTTCCTTAAGAGTTTTCCATACAAAAGCTCATCTCTCTTCTTTCTCTGCTTTCTGCTGACACACTTTTTTCGCAATTTACATCAGCCGGGCACCCTGGCTACAGCAAAATCTTTTGTAGATTCAGTATAAAACAGCTGCCTACTCGGCTTTATGCTTCACCACATTGGACCTATGCATTCGAATAAAACTCCTCTACAAAATTCTCCTGGCATTCTTCTATTCCCTTTAAAAGTACCCCGCAAGTTAGAGCCAATTGACCATGAACTAATGGCGTAACATCTGCTTCTATCGCATAGACGTGTCACGGGTTGCTTTGCTTGGCTGTAATCAAAATTTCTCAGCTAGAATCGTAAACCGAGGAATTCAAAATGGGGTACTACAGGAGTGAATGATGACGTCCTCCTACTCAACTACCACTTCTTTTGTGTAGGAAGAAAGTGTGCAATGGAAATAAATATCTACCTTACCTCCGCAAAAAGAAAAGAAAATCATATTGAAAAAAAACTGCTTGCTTCTCTCCGAAGCACATTGCCATGTCAATAAAACACTGAAGAATTCAGAGAGTAGTGACGACAAAATGTGTTGCTTCCTATTATTTGTCACACGCTTTTCTGTATCTTAACATATTTTATTATTTCAACAAAGTGGTCCAAGCTCACGCATATTTGCCTTCTCTTCTTGTTATTTGTGTAATCGTACCCAGTTACTCATAACCCATGTTGAAAGAATGGAAAGTAATGTTACAATAGAATGTGTCATTTTTGCAAATTTGATGTTACTCATACATCAAATTGTGTCGTGTCGTATGCATTCAAGACAATGAAAAGGAGCAAAAGCAAGGAAAGTCGTGAATTTATATTACAAAGGCAAAGCCGATTAGTCATTAAGTGCAAATTACTCTGACACTACAAAACGCCAAATAATTACTGTTTGCTACCGCAGAACAAGAATTGTAAAAGGGGGAAAATGCGACGAAATCTTTATTGTCAGCATCAACGTATCGCCTTCGAAAAAGACACGTGTCAACTGTTTTGAAAGCGTTTTGTAATGGGAATAATGAGAGAAGATTCGATGTCTTTATAAAACGTAAGACCCATTGCAGCCGACAAAAAATCAACGACCAACAATCATGATTGTGATTATGAGGATCATGACACTAAACATTTTAGAACAAAACTTCCCCAAAACACTTTCTCCTTTGCGTCTCCAATCTCTGTGTATTTAAATCAGATGCCTTATAATGAGCTGAATGCATGAATGCAGATGATGATGGCAAGAACGACAAAAGTAGAGGAAAACAACGAAGAAATGTACAATCCGTATTTATATACAAATCCAAAAGTACATTTGCCAGTATAGATATAATAAAATGGAATATTACTACTAGCAAAAAAAACCTGAACAACCTCAGAATAAGACCGCCAGCCACCAAGAAACAAAGTTTTGTCGAAGCTACTATACAAGAAGAAGATAATTTCACAGATGCATAATAATCAAGCAAACTGTATTCATGCAACAACGTGTAGAATCTGCACTGTAGATTATGATTATTGTTATTATTTGTCGAAACTGCATGCCCACTTCATACCATGATTGCACTATTCGAATCATCTCATCTCACACACGCACAAGAAGTAATGTGTGTGGTGTTTGTGCATTCTCCTCTTTGTCTTACACGTGTCTTCGTGTCTTTTTGTTAGTCGAAAAAGGCCGTGTCTATATTATTTTATTCTACAAAACCATTTCATTGCACTCGGATTATGCTAAAGTAGTTTTTGTCACAAACAGAGCTACATAATAATGAGTTTTCTCACACAATTCCAATAAAGCAGTGGTTTTATATAGAATGAGAAAAAAACATTTGCAATATTTTAAACGAGCGCAAGACGGTTTACTGCTCATAATATCGTACGTAATAACGTAGTAAAACCTTAAGCAAACAAAAGCTGCAGTCTTTGTCATTCAATATTCCCAGTGTATGTCGCAACACTTGGGTAGTGCTCAAAATATAACATTGCGCTTGGTTTGGCCTAGCATTTGGTTTTATTCATTTTTTGCTTAGTTCAACAAAAATTTCTAGACTCATGTGAACCGTGATCATACGATAAATTATAACAGCGAAATCTGACTACAATGTTATAATGGAGTTTCTAATTTGTTCAATCCATCAAACAAATAGGTGCATCAGAAACATACAAAAGATTTTGGTTGTGAAGAAATCACAGTGGGGCGAAGAGAATTTTTCTCTTCTTGTCATCTTCATACAAATAGAATCACAAAATTATGCTGCGGTCGTCACATTTTTCCCCTCATTATATGACTTGCACATTCAAACATTATCAACAGCGGTCAATGAATTTTATCAAGTTTGGTTGTAAAAGGCCAAAGGTAATGGTGCTATGTATATTGCAATAATGAGTGAACGAGTGGCTGAAGAAAAAAAGTTGAAATAAAATAAGGAAGGTAATTCACATTATGTTAATCATGTTGTTACCGATGATGATGAACCTCTATGAAGGTAATGTGCCATAATAATTTTCGAGTAAATTCGTTGACTCCACTCTCTAAATAAAAATCCAGTTTACCACTCTGTCGTAGACGCAGGGTTCATCTATTTGATTGTATAAAAATTGATTTTCACAAACACTCGGGAAATAAAAAAGTTGAATTCAAGCCCAGAATAACTGAAAATGTATGTATTCCAAAAGGTCGGTAGCAGATAAGAGAATCGTGCCTATTCATGACAGGAAAGAGGAGGAAGTAATGTCCAGCTTGGTTCCGGTCTTGTGTGGGAATATTTCCCGTGTCATCATCATCATCAACATGCCATTATCATCCATCATTACTGCTCTCTGAACAACACTCCTTTTCTAACAGACAACAATAAAAACCACTCGGATCTACCGTACTCTCCCACACGTAAACAAACTCTGGCCAGGAATAAAAATCCTGCCATACCATCACACCATCATCACAAATGTTACTAGTACCATTATTTCATGAACCCGTCTCTATTTGCCTCCTCTTAAATGCATTCTGTGCGTGTTACATTATTTTCCCTCTAATTGCAAATACAGTATTTTTAGAAGAACAGTTGTTCAACCCTTCTGTTTGCAAAGGCGCACAAGTATATTTAGATGACAAGCTGTGTGGAAAATCATTTCTTCCCCATTGCCAAACCACACCACACTAATGCTATTACGAATTCTTCATTAAACCGTGTTATGTCCTTTATCTCTTGTGTAACAATGAAATCAATGTACGGAATGGGAAGAGAGAAAGAAAAATTCTACACCGTACCAAAGACAGTTAAGCATAACGAACCCGTGTGTGAGTGAAAAACTAACCAAGCTTATTTATTACCTGAAATTTTCACACTTTTATACTTTTTTCTACGGTTCGAGAAATGTTAGTTTTTGAAAGCACTTGGGGGTAAACACAGAGTGGGAGTGTCATAAAAGGTGTTATAGAATGCAATCGTGCATGCACGATGTGGGTATGTGTCTCTGCGATTTGATTGTTTCAAGTGAAATACGACCAAGTTGCAGGTGAAGAAAATATGACACCTCACCTCTTTGCATCATACTCTTCTGCCTGACATATATCACAAAAACATTAGGAACTGGTAGAAATTCAATTGTGACAAAAGACCGCATTGCATTGTCGCAGCAGTTAGTGAAAAGCAAGCTTGCTCAATATAGTATCAAAAAATCACGTGAATTCGTATGAAAGCGATCACAAAAAGTGAATCATTTGCACAGGACGAGAACTAAGCTATGTGTGAACAAACCCAAATACGGTTATGATAGCAGTTGTGTTGCAAGTTGCAATCGAGATAAAGGGTAAAATAGCTATTCGAAGCAATCTAACAATTAAATGAGAATCTCGCTCGCCCTTGAACCTCATCATCATCACGGTCAAAAGCCAGGCCATGATCCTCAAAACTCTTTTATCAAAATTATAAGGATTGCGCTCATAATCTTTGCGGAGGGAATAAGACTGTGGTTTGTAGCAAAGAATTATTTGATAATGTTGCATCTGAAAGCTGTGTAGTGCAAAACAACAACAGCAGTTAATTGAAGTTGATGTACATTTGTAAGAGAGCAATAGGAACGCAACTTGAAACAATAACAAAACATTATTACCATTGTGTACATTTTGAAGTTTGAAAAAAATGGCTGCCTCTGTAATGTTTAATCAGTAAAACTTGTGAAGCCAAGACGATTTTTATTTTGTATCCACAATCATTTTAGAAATTTTCCTTACCATTTAATTATGACGTTGTGGAGGAGATTGAAACAAACTTTTGTGTGGTAGTGCTGCTCACTTTATTGCAATTGTATTGCCAGACTGACTGCAAGCTGCTAAGTAAGCTTTGTATACAACGCACTATTTTTTTGTATACACCCCTCCAAAGTGTTGATTTTGAGTATTGCAAAAAAGTGTCTGAGGAGGAGTGACTTTATATCCTCCCCAACTACACATTAGAGAAATGTACATAAAAACCTTTTTTTCGCTGTGTATTCTGCGCCCGAACAAACGACGAAACGTGAAGATTGCAAGTAGGTAAATGAGGGGATGCAAAGAGCAGCGAAAGAGAGAGTTTCAATTTTAACTACAATGCCTTCATAACAATAACAATTTTATTTATTTTTGACTATGTGCAATAGTAATGAACGTCATTATGATCTTAAACACTGAACTATGATGATCGGGATGAAAATGATAGTTGAAGTGATGAGGGGAATGATGATGATGATAATAGCGAAACCTCATGAATCATCCTGTATTCAATTCATGCTTGCAAAGATTTATGTAGAACATGTAATAGCGTAATAAATCGACTACAGGATTAGCTTTTAAACTACATGAAAAGTGGCAGAAAAAAACGTTCAGAAAGTCGATGACAAACCAGTCAAATAGAACCCATAAAAGTTATTTTATCAATATTCTTTTAAACGTATCAGAGATAACCACATTTTCGACACGGGATTGTGTCAAAGCTGCGTAAACTAGAAAACTCTCTTGAGGCAAATACATTTTATGGTTTGGCTGCGATCGAATGGCTATTCTGTTTAGTGTAATTAATATCTCGTTTTTGACTGACAATTTGTAAACTTGAATGCATGTTGTCATGATAAACTCGTCACGTGAGCGATTTTTTGTTTGAAAATAATTTTGTGAGTGACTGAACGTATCTCAGTCGATTGCGTGAAATGTTTCTCACAATAAACATAACAATTAACTTAAATAGTCACAAGACTTGCCTCTTTGAGATATATATACAAATGCACTACGATTCGAACACATGACCTCACTTTCTACGAAATGTTACTTGTGACAATTTCTGTCGACAAAGTATTGCGCTTGTCGCTCTCAGAGTGGAAGAAATGTAAACAATGAAGCCGCTCGCAGAAAGGTTTGAAAGGTCGTATAAAAATTATTAGTTAATCCTTTTGTCTCCGTTGACTTCTGGCTGAGCTGCTGCAATCATCATGCAAAAATCAATAAGTTGAGGAACACCTGCTATTCTCAATACAAACTGCAAATATTGAGCTGATTTAAATAAGGTGGGGGAGCAACCGCTTTCGTGAGATTCGTTCAGCCAAACAAAATGAAGAAAAAATGCAACAACCGGTATCTTTGGTAGAGATCTTTTACGTCTCTCTTTCTCTTTGATAAAACTTCTTACTAGACTTTCCTTTTGTTAACCGGCTGATATCATTCACATCATCTTATTCGCATGTTCACACACGGCTTTACTCTGCCTTTCATAATCACTTTTATGAGAAGTGCACAAAAAGAGTATGAAAGATATAATGTTTCATTGTTTCTATTATTACGATGAATACAAAGTAGTATGCAATTTTTTGGTAAAATACAAAAAAAACCTGAATGTACGATTAATCTAGTAATGCTAGAATCATGTATAACAATGATGACCATGTCACGTAACAAAATTTGATTGATGTGAATTGTAACAATCCTTTGTTGATGATGTTTGACCCTTTCTTTTGTCCATTTCAATAATGCAACAAATTTAAATTTTTATATCAATAATTAGCTAAACAATTTTACCATTATTGTGCGATGCGATTTCTTTTTACAATCCATCACGAGGAAAAACTTACTAAACTGAAGTAGTAAAAATGTTTTGTCAAATCCACTTATATACGAACCTGTTAAATTTGACAGATTGGGTTTCATTGCGTCAGAATAAAATTTCAGTCATAAATATTTTGAATGAAATTTGATATTAAAATGATTTAAAATAAATTGCATAACTGGTTTCTAATTCAAATCGGATGCAATATAACATTTTAGAAAAAAAGTTTCCTGTCGAATTTGTCCTAATCAATTTCACAATGTTTACTCTTTCCATTGCTGCCTTGATATTGTTTTGTTTTCCTTTTTAACGGTATTCTGATAAACTGACAATGTCAAAACGAACGTGAATCCTATCTCATTTTCGTGTGAAATTCGTGCGTGAAGCTTATAAAATCCCGTAATCCCGTGTATTCTTTAAAATTGCCCTTTCAGCTGATTTTGAATTGATGCTTTTTATTTTATTTTCCTCACTTGTACCACCATGCAAAATTATCAGCTATCTCATATGAATGTTAAATAGAATTTTGGCTTTAAGCAATCAAACTTCATTTTAGGATGGTTATAGCAAGAATGTGTTAACTATCATGTGGCGTTAAAACGAAACGATTAAATATTTGAACTCGAGGACGTGTTTCTAAATGCGTATCAATATTCCAAATGAGGTTTATGGCACTGTTAGTCAAACTTGTGAAACCAAACATCATTTGTAAAGCATATTTTAAGAAACCGTTCAAGAAGTTGCAACTGCATTTGCAAATGACATCCTCATCGGAGTGGATTAAACAACCTTGTTGAATAAATAAACTAATAATAATGCATGATGTATGTAGCAGTTAGTCAAGTCATCGTGACAACCTAACCAAACACACATTTTGCTTTATGTGCATTTTATCTTAAAAAGCAAATCCTTGTAATTGGCAAAAAGTCAGTATTTGGTTTTGGCTGCGGTGGTGATATTGCATTTGCAGTCATGAGTGGTCAGCAAACAAGACCAACAACTTTTAATGCATTTGAAAAAGGAACTAAAAGATTCTCAGACAGTGCTCATTTTTGTTACGTATTTTAAAAAGTGCTCGCTTAAGGCGTAATCATAGAATCTCTATTCTAGACATCCGTTTTAACAGTTACTTTCTATTAGTAACAAACTTCGTAACCAGTAGTAAATTTCCAATTTGGTCGCCATGTACGCTCTTAATGTAATCAGTGTAACACATACATACGTCTACTTTGGGCCTCGATGCCATGGTTCAAAATCTCTTGCAATTTTTTTCTTGCTAAAATGCTCATCCACTTTAAGTCACCGTTTTTATTATTTACTGTAGTAATCGAGGTAATGCTAAAACTAGCACAAGGCCATGATCATGTTCATGGTTGTAGTGTTGTTTAGAATATGTAGGCATGTTTGAGCAGGGAAATAAGGACGAAACAAAACTAAAAGAAGAAAAGTGTCAGTCTCCAAATCCCCAAAGCGATTTTCTATTTTAAACCTTGCTTGCTTACGAATATCAAAATCTTTTCTATCTTTAGTATTTTCTTACGTAAAAGACAAGCCGAGAGTAAATTCCAGTTTGCACAAGGGTTTTATGGTGGAAATGGAGTGTATTTTATCTTTTAATATGTACAACGGATGTGGATTATTTGGCATCAGCTGTACAATTCCGTGACACAATTATTAAAAATAAAATCGCAACCTCCTGCTGCTGCTTTTAGTCGACAAAATTAAAATTTCCCGTAAAATCCACTAACACGCAAGAGTCTTTATAGTTATGAGCACATTGTGAATTAACTGTAAGGCAGGTAAGGCACATAAAGAAAAGCATATTTTTGTCTAACAAAAACTTAAGTTGCTTTTAGTGTGCAAAGCTCTTTTTGCCTGAGAGTAGAATGTTTTGATCATAACACTAACAACAAATATCTCCAAGGGATCAGCGCAAGAATTGCCAGCAGAAAGCACAGCGAACGACAGTGACAATAAAGACAACTTTGAGTTTACGTCAACAAAATCTGTTTCTTCATTCGTGAATATGACATTTTATGTCTACTTTCTCTCTTTGAAGTTTCTAGGATGATGTAACCTGTAAGCACAACGGACTTTATCTTACTTTCGACAAAGAGAGACTGTAGATCTTGAATGCAGACAAAGGAATAAATCAAAATTTGATGTAGTTATGATAAGAATAGTAATACTAGAGCTGGAAGGAAAGAAGTTAAGCTACCCGGTATGAAATACTATTCATTTATTCAACTTATGTTTACATCCGTCTAGAACTGAAATACTTATTTAACACCATGCAACTCTGCTTTCTAATGTTATTAGAGCCCTTCGTCTTTTTACATCACCAGATTTGCCGGGGGTTAATAGAGAAGCAGGGAGGTGAGATGAAATACTCACGTAGGAAAATGCTTAAGAGAATAAGGATTGTTTCTCTCTTTAGGTTTAAACCTCTCGAGTATTGGTTTCTGTGCCAAAAACACTAAGAAATCAATATAGGCGTTTATGGCAGTGCATGGCATGACTGTCAAGAGGTGATGTGAATGTTTTCCTTTTTATTAAGTTTTATTTTCTGCAAATGAATTGAAGAAACAGAAGTGATCGGCTATTCCTCCTCTTCGACTTTCAGGTACTTTTTTACTTTAGTCTGCAACTGAGCCTGTGTGCGGGTTGAGATTGATAATCGTACCACCATCTGTGCAAATTGCATACCATCTGCCTTTGACTTTTTTATGATCTTAGTAGGCACGTAACGCTATTTTCAAATAAGTCATTTCATTTGCATGTCATGTCACATAACCCCTTGGTAGTTTGTAAGGTTTTAGATTTAAATTTGATATGTTCACTGGTTCATCGCTCGTGACAGTCACATCTTTTTGTCCTAGTAGCCCAGTAACAAGAACCAATTTTAACGCACCAACTTAGTAAAAAGCGAATGCGTGAAATGAAACCTTAAAATCATAGGATAAATAGAGAACTATTTAATTTCATGGGGATGTAAACATGAGTGAAATGACGTTCTATGCTGGATGCATTTCGATTTTCGTTCTCACTCAGGTGTTTCTGACATATAATGACTTCGAATTTATACTTCCAGTCTAATGTGTGTTTAACAAATTATGTCGGTTGGATGGATTAATTCACAGAGTTTCGCGAGCTCGCATTTTGCAATAAGTTTCGCACAAACAACAAGGTGAAATTATAATAACTTAATAAGTGGCACACTAATGCATCAGAATTATCACCCGCCGTTTCAGAAACGAAAGTTTTCCATTATAGAGATGACAGTTGTTCAGATTCATTCATTCACAAATGAAGTGGAAAATAAATTAGCATTTAAATGCACATCGTTTATTCATACACGAATCGAACCTTTCACTCTAGTCCGTTGTAGAGTTATAGTAGTGTGTCGAAGTGAATGACGCTCATGTGTGTACCTGTAAACAATCTTTGTTACATGAGTCATACAAAAGGCAGAATGAACGGTTCTCATCTTGCTCTCGGTTATTACTAATCTGGGCACTCCCCGAGTATAACGGTAGGTCAAGATGAATCGAATAATAAGACATGGTAGTAATCAGATGCATTAAAATCAGCGTCTGGTTGTGCCCGACTTCACTACTATTTACTCAGTGTCAAGTGGAGAGATGTGCATTGTAATTACTCTGTTTGCCATTAATATTATCATTCCCTTGCATCATGAGTTAATAACAGCACAATGTGCATACACCCTTAACCTGATCCAATGCAAGCGTTCAATATTCAAATTTATTAAAGCTAATTGTGCTCATTTTGAGACAATTCTATTCAGCATTGAAGTTCGGAATGGTGCAACCCATTTTCAGTTTATTTGCTATAAGTGTTACGACTCTTATGATGTAGGAGTAAAAGGAAACCACTGAAACTATCAGTCATCAGTCTTCATTAACATCTCTCGAACAGTTTAGATACAGATTTTGAATGGGACATTGGACTATTGAAGCATGACTCATGATACTATTCACTGAAAGTGTAACTGCAATAACTCACTGCATGTATTAGGATTTAGATTTATTAATGTCAAGTGTTTTGAACACGGAAGCAAGTCAATCGGGAAAATAAAAACCAACTTAGTAGTAAATAATTTCTCAATTGGGGAAGAATAGAGTTGGATGAAATTAAGAATACTTTACTACTCCATTAATAATTACAGTGAAAGAAACTTCCCAAATCAGATGGAAAAAGAATTGTTTTAATAGAAACGGGGGAAGTCGAAAGTTGCCTCAATAGAAACAAATATCTCAAATAGATTCTCAAATGTGATAACTTCAAGTTTTAGTACATTTATGATTATTTATAGCATATAACGTTTCGTACTAATTTCTGTAGTTCACCTAGGGCGTTTTCTCATTAAACATATGTGTAGAATTGACCAAACTGCTTGGTAGAAATTATCGTGAAGAAGAATCAACTCGTCTCACTCTTAAACGGAAAAGGCGATACCAGATAAAATAAAGACTGGTTTCGCTCGTTTCAATTCGAACAAACGTTAGTATCACTTCAGTGTTCCAGACTTAACATTGCCGTTTCACCCCCTCCCCAGTAGTCACACATTGGCATTGAATTTTAGTTCTTGAAAGTACATATGACTTCGGCACTATTTCTTGTTTATAATGTGAATCCCTTCTTACCCGACTTAGGCGATAAGCAGTCATCAGCAAGAGTAGACGCCATCAAGTAATAAAAGGAATATGGGATGACGAGAAACCATAAAAGTGCCAATCAAGAAAGGAGAAAGATGACATGAAAGGAAGAAAAAACGTAAACAATTGACTGTTTCGTCAAACAGCGAGTTAGTAAGTGGATATACTTGATGTAATAAGAGTTGAACTAGCAAAAATATAGTGCAATTAAACCAACAAAGGAGGTTCTTGATCGAGTGGTTATCAATATAAGAAGTTTGTTTTTTAAACAATAATGGTACATCAGGACTGCCGTTAATGCAATCAAACCTAGTTATGTATAAGGAGTAGTGTGATTATGATCACCACCACTACATCATCTACTGCACAAGTGTGCATGACTTTTATAGACACGTAAATTTGCAGGGATTTGTGCCTTCTTTGCCTTTATTTGATGATACTTACATATTGCGTTTATGCTACCAATGTTAAAGAAGATTTCGCACATTCACCTAAATGTAGACCCCTCAAACTTGACCGGATTTGCATTCGCGCCACGCTATATAAACTGAACCAAAAGTCAACCACATGAATTTTTATACCTCTGTTATCAGACTGGTGTTGTTAAGATGATCTAGAAGGAATATTTTTATAGATAAGTATCTAAACAAGAAACAAACAGAATATAGGCAAAACTGCACAGTCAAGGTGAAGGGCAGCCCCTGCATCACTGACTATAAATATCAGGAAATTAGTAGGCAGAAAATGTTAGATCATATTATATTAATAGGCAACCCGAGCTGATCTCCTCTGCCATTAAGAGAGACAGAAACAAAAGGCATAAAATGTAAGATGTTTTTGTTCAATAGCAGGAAGGTTGGATGGAGTAGTTAGCAAAACAATAAAACAAATTTTACCGGCCACTCTTTTGGCTGCAGCAATTTTTGTATATCACTCACATTTATTTTACATTTCATAATATCATTATGATTACATACTACGCATTTAAAAACATTGTTTACTTTAGGTGGACGGTAGAACTGACTGATAGAAGTGATGTGCGACTTTTGTCTGCTCGGAGGGTCCACCAAAATTTCTTTATACATTTTTTATTCAAAAGCCCATCACTGTCACTGTCTAGATAATATGGGGACTGAGACTGAGGACCTTCAAGTTGATTTTTTTTTCAAATTATAACGCACTGCTACTATCTGATTATCAAATTTAATTCCATTTTTATAGGCTCAGGCCAAGCGGAGCCACAAACCTTAGCTCACAGCGGTAGCAGCGCCATGCATCACATGCGATAATAATAAAAAAGAACACTGGGAGCAAGAAAGGTACTGTTATTTGGTGTGCATTACTTTATTAAAAATACTTTTGATACGCGCAACTTGCAGGTCTTGTTTTTTCTTCTTTTTAGTCCAACCAATCATATTAGCAGTAACAGTTTTACGAACTATTACACTCGCTTCATGAACACAACGAATTTTGCATTGGGACCAAAGGACATAATGGTTCAGCGTAAACAGGAAAGATCAGTAATTACAATAATTATGATCAGTCATGCCTACAATTAAGTAACAACCCTTTTCCATACAGTATGACGACATTTCTTTTGCTATGCGGTCAAATATTTAAAAGAAGAAAAGATTTTCCCAGAAAAGTCGTATTGAATGAGCAAACTTAATAATGGGTACTTTGCTTGCGAAACAATTACACTGTGATAGGAATGTGATGCAGTGTGTGTAAGCGAATGTTTATTTCCTTCCTCACCGCCACACCATTAATACCGCCACCATGCAATCATAATGAATGGTTAGCTAACTGTATATTAAACTAATAATTTAAACCTTTTGTATTATCTGTAGTTCGAGCAACCAAAGAGATCAACTTTGGTTTCCTCATAAAAATACACACAAACACATAATAAATTATATTAAACGCTGTTTTTTTAGTTTTAGGTAAACCAACCAATCTAATAAATGTATCGTGCCGTGAAGTGGCGTTCACGTAAATGAGTGATATGAGATTGGTGTAAATGGGTCTCATCAAACAAAAGAATCTCTTGAGATTGTGCGACTGTTGTAATAATAATATCATCAAGACTGCAAAATTGTAATTCGTCTCGTTCCCATATAAGGACAAAAAGCTTTCGCAAATGATAGGTTAATAGATAAATAACTATCTGCTCAATGATGAAAGAATATATCACATTATTGTTCAGTATTACAAATTAACTGCGTACAAGATTTCATTCAATATTCTCACTCTGAGTCTACTCTAAATGAAAGAATCATTTTGCTCGCGCAACTGCATCAAGTTATTATTTGCTTCTATTCAACAAAACTTCTAGGTCTTATTCAACAATTATTATTGGCCCGATTGCTACTTAAAACCTCATTTTTCTATTCAATCAAAACCATCCAGTTTACACACTTTTTATATGCTATGCATAGCGGTTTTGCGAGAGAGGAATATGAGGCAAAAGTAATCGATATTCATCTTTTCATGTTTCTACTACCTTATACATGGTAATATGCAGTTATCTTGTATAATATTCGTAGAAATTATCATTTTAATATTCCTGCATAATTCTCCTTCGTATCAGATACCCTGCTGGCGTGCTGGCAGAATAAAATTTACCCTCGGTATAGATTCATAATCACCGCTCACATAGCTTCGATCGGTCATTCATTTAGTTGTCTACTGCCTGCGGATCGTCTGACTCTTAAACGATGAAACGCTACAAACTGGACCTTGAGATTCCCAATATGACCAAAACTGTATTAGTGTTTGTTCTAAACAAGTTCATTAGCACATTCACAGGCTGCCTCTGCCATTTAGCTGAATGCATTTCCTAGACTTGGTAGAGTCCTGGCATTCCTAGTCTTCCTAGAGTTGGTATGAATAGATTTTGGTCCTCTTCTCTTGATGACAAAGGCGTAGTGCTAATCCTCATTTTTCATCATGAACAATGGCCACTGCTAGGAAAAGTAGATTATAAAATACGCGAGTGAGTGGTGAAGTTGGTTCAAGCAGTTACCAAAGAAGTTTGATTAAAAAAAGGCATACTCTCTATGGATTATTTATAAGTCTTCACATTCACACTCACTCAAATACAGACTCACACAAGTTATCATGAATGGAGATGAGGAACGGCATTCACATTTTTTGACTACCAGACAAAAGCAAAGTCACATCCACAAACTAAATTTACATTTACGCTCATGGGCATTTTTTCTGTCTTTTATATTAATAATTAGATTTTTTATTGGAACAATGACTTTCGCAATTACTTAATATGGCTTGTAAAGCGGTTGACTCTTCCTGAAAAATATCATCCACATGCGCCACTAATTTACTTGCTCATTTTTACCACAATGTTTGAATAGCTACATGGTTGAAATCTCGCTTCAGGGAGAGAGATTTATGCAAATAAAGAAGTATACTTGCCGTTTACATCCATCATTAATGACTGCATTGTCAAAGTCCAATAGGACGTTAACTTTTGCGAATTTCATTTTTAAAGTTAAATAAGAACCACGATGTCTCACGCAAACGCCCTGGTTGGAAAAAAGGAGAATTAAAGGAATGACAAGTGTGACAAAGTACACTAGGAGAATGTCCTTTCTGATACTTTACAATGAAATATCCTTTTTTGTGACAAGTCCACATAATCGTCATCCACACATTTACATGGAGCATTGTATAAGTTGCTAGTGTGATTTCCCGAGACAATATGACATTTATTATTTAGGGATTTCTCCATCGGCCACCTTGCACTAGCGCTGTCACGCTACAAACAAAAGTAGCACTCAAACTCATAAGTGACTACTATCAACAACTAATGAAACGAAGAGAAGCTACGATGAACGAAGGAGCTTTGGAAAAGGAAAGAAGGACACGTCGACACGAGATGCATGCATTATACACACACCATAATTTTTACCTTTCTACCTACCTACCATCATCGGATTTGAACATTAACACGAACCTACCCTGCGCTACGTTTCCTTACTTTCTACCTTTGTTCAATCCCACACGGGTATGAAAAAGGAAATGGGCTTTTCGGAAGACAATTTCATTTCATCGTCATCCATTCCATTAAATTTTTTGACTTGAGCTTAGCGGCCCTAGAAACCAAGACGATAGTGCTTTGTAAATTCTTAATGAACCTGTTTAGTTGGAGCACTGGTCGATGTTGTTTCGTAGCATCGCGGTATACTTCACAACAAGGCTCTCTTCACTGAGTTAAATCGACAAGAGGAGCAAAAGCAAACGTCGAGGGACTACGTTTAAGCAGCTTGGTCATTTGGTCATATAAATAAACCAGTCAAAGAAAATAAGACAAGGATGATGAGAATGGTAATAATATGATAATAATATTAATAATGGTGGAACAAACCGAAACCGCTTTCTGAAACAATCAGATATGAAGGAGACAAAGCGTGTGGTAGGTAACCATGTAGTTTTTCGATGACTTTTTGAGATTTTGCTAACCATTCGGCAGTGCTTGGTTTAACCTTTATGAGTAACAGTTAATTCACATGCACTCGTCAAATCACATTGAAGTTGGCACTGCTGTATCTTTATGCACGATACAAATGATGACGACAATAAAAGATATAACAAACGGTTGATAAAAATTCATAAATGTGCAGCAGACATTTTACAAGAATATAAGTGATTATATCGGCAACATGCATTAGACATTTTACATTTTAAAAAGTCAGTGTGCGAGCAGAGATGATTTTGTAGGTTGCGATGTTGTCATGTTTTATATACAGGTTCCATTGTTTGCAGTGAGTCTTTCCCTTGAAGTGCTGGTGTCAGTATAAAACAGCAATGCATACAGAGTAGTACCCAGGTGTGCAGGGCTTGGTGCTATAACTATTATTTTTTTTATTAAGCGGACGGACAGGCATGCAGAAAAGCTGCACTTGAGTCTCTTTAGAGGAAGACACGTAGTCACATCTTCGTTTACCTTATGCCTCGATATTAAAAGAAAGAAGGTGTAATGCAAGCTTAGACAAAGCGCTATTAGCGTTGCTATTGCACATCTGGCGATCTAAGGAGAGGTAAGACGAAACGTATGCATGTGTATTTTTTAACATTGCTCTTCACAGTGGTGGAACACATCGACCGACTTTTAAAATAGGTCACCAGCCACCACCACTACAAAGATAGAAAAAGAAGGAAAATGAAGAGAGCGAAAAAGTTCTCGACACGATGATTGTTATTTCAGTGAAGAAAATCACCTTTCTCACTTCAGATTCAGAGACGCTGCTGCTCTGCTACACTTTGTTGCAATAAGACTGAAAGTACATTTGTAAAGATATGAAAAATGCTGTCATTATAATTTCTCTTGTCATTTGGGAGATGGATGGATGCTACTGAGATAGTGGTAACATGTTGAAATTTAGCAATGTTCATAAATAGTGGAAAGTGATAGTGTAGAAGTACCCACTCACATTACATTAGTATTAATAAGATGTGCGAGCTTATGGATTCACTCAGAGAGCATTAGTATGAAAGATCTGAAATCCCAAGCAAATAATCCATCTATTAGCGTGCCCTTGTACATTAGCCGAGCTATACTTAGCGTGCCTGTCATCAATTGTCACAGGAAAAAATGAAAAAGTGGGGAGAGCAGAAAACAATAATTCGATCTGGTCTGCTTTCATAAAATTCTCTTTTCATATTACAAAACCAGCACAGGCCCATCATAAAATCTCCTGTGCGGCGACAAGTTCAAAATTGAACAAATCTCTACAAATCCATTCATAGAGGCTTCTACCTGAGTTTGTAATAATAGTATCAATAATCTCTGCTACATCGAAGGATTTCTTCTTCGCTCATTATTCACCTTGAGGCTTTCTCTCTTGTAGTCTTGTACCTCTGCCCGACCAACACCTTCCTCCGTGGCACAAACGTGCCTCACCCTTCTTTTTCTCTTCATACATACTGAGAGCGACAATAAAAACAATATGAGTTCAAAAATTAAATTATACGTACCTATACATAAATCCACATGAAATAAATCTCAGGTGTCTTTCTTTCAACTATATTTCTGAATGCCTACTATCACTGTTTGGAAAATGCATTGTTGATTTGCACTTGTGGCGTGTCTGATTTCTTTTTTTTTGACGATCAGAAAATTATTTTTGAAGAGAACAAAATTACGGCACTTCCTAACTTCATGTGACATTCCCCCTCTAAACGAAAGTTTGTTCCTGTTCATTCCTTTGAAGCTTGGAGCATTTAAAGATGAGAATATTTCTTCGGCATCAGCATGGAAGCTTATTTAAGCCCATAAATGTCAGTTTTATAATAACATATGGAAAATGAGCTATATAAGTAGATAATTTGAGCTCCTTCCTTCCTGTTAACTGTTACCGTATTACACAAAATACATTTTTACTCGGTTTCCTATTTTCATTGCGTGTGGTAAGTCTGCCAGTTCATCTCCTCTTTACAATTCGGTTCAGCTACTCCGCTTATTACAGTATTCGTGGGGGAGCGGAGCAGAGAACTACACTTTTATGTATTATCATTGGAGTAAAAATTCTGAAATGCCTCTCTCAGTCAGAGATATTTAATAGTCGGAGAAGAAGGGTTAAAAAATATTCCCCTTCAAGCTTGACTCATGCGTTTCTCAATGGTGGATAATAGCAGTATTATATTAACACTTTAACATTCTATATATCCAGTAGCGAAAAAATCAAGCCAGGCTTTTGTATCTTTGCAGAAGAGCTACCTCTGCACTAGTCATCATCAACATCATCAAGCTGTTTAGATGCAGCTGACGTCGTTTCAAGTATTTGTAATGCTCGGCAACTAAATAGATCCCCTAAAAACAAAGGCAACCTCTTGTTTCGGTCCAAGTGGATTGCTGTTTTTAGACATTATTCGAGAAACGCATTGTATTGCGCCTTGTTGCGTTACGATCCACTAACATCAGCAACAAGGTAGTAATCAAGAAGATGAGAAAGAGGAAAAGGAAGGATGCTACACACGTTACGCTCCTGCTCATCGTCCACAGTTTTCTCTCCTCTCGCTTCTCCTTGATTCCGATTTCAGTTGTTTGCCATGAGAGAAAATCCATCTGATTTTTCTTGCATTTTGTCTCCGTCTCCCTTTATTGGAGGAGTTTTTTAAAAAGTCTAGTTTAAAGCTCATCTAGTATTTCCATCCACACGAACGGCAATCGCAATCATTCAGCTCTACTTTCTGTCAAATTTTTAGGGACCGCCTCCAAAATTGTAGATCCTTTTCAATTTGATTCGGTCGCTCTGAGGTGAGGTGAACATCTCCGCGTTCGCTACTTGAGTGAGTTCATGAGAAAACTGAAAAAGACTTGTATGTGCACTCATGCTAATAATAATGTAAAAATGTAATGTTACTCTTTCCCTCTTGCAATGAACTCACTTTTCTTTCTCTGATGATGTAAAAATATAGTTTGAAAATTGTGCATGTTCCATGTATTGGCAGAGAGTGAACTCAGCTCAACTCTACTAGCACATTGCATTACATATTTGATTATATTATTACTTGGCTCACTCGTTCTCTCCCTCTCCTGGTTTGCCTGCTCGTTTTGAAGTTGTTGCAATCGTTTGGCTCAAAATATTATTGAATACTTTGAACACTTGAACAGCAGAGAGAGATTTTCTTGTCTTACTTGCTCCTGCTCCTGCCGTTCAACTTTCTATATATTCAGCGTTGCTCACTCTTGTCTTTCTTGCAGGGCTTCCTGTTTCGCTTGTTTTGTTGATCGATAAAAATACCCTACGACGAGAAGAGGGATGATTACACATGTAGCTAGGTATGTTGCTCACATAAAAGCAAGAAGCAAGCGAGTCTCTCTCATGCCATGATGTGAAGTTGAAGCCGTAGGGGGTTCAGAGCATTCCCTACCACTCGCCTCAGTTCAGCAGTTGCTTTACTCTATATTTAACATGACATCACCAGCAAAAGTTCTCCGGGTTTATTTTTTTTCTTTTTTAGCCTACCACCACCACCGTCATCATAATGGTAAAGCTGCAGCGAGAATGTGCGTGTTTTTCCTCATCCTTTTCGACTCATTCGTCGTTTCACATTGGTAAAAGGCTGGGTGTGCGTGTGTGCGTGCGTTGACTCTCTCTCTTGTCTGACTGAAAATGCGTGCTGCTGTTCCTCTGTTTAAAACAGATTGTCGCTTGCTCTCGCTCTCGATGCACCATGATGCTTTTACACTGCCTCATAGTACACACAACTCCTCGCCCAACCAACATGGCAAGACCGAACCGTGATTCACGTGTAGACGTTCAACATAATATCGATTCAGTTTCATTACACTTCCAGCCAGAGAGAAAAATCTGAGTGTCATTTGGTATGTACGATGCATCACTGAAAAGCTGTTGCTACTAAAATCATAATAGATTATTATTTGTTGAGTCAACCACATTTGATGCTGGTGTGATTCAAATTGTTGCACAATAAAAACATATTTTGGGCTTCTGATCAGGACTATTCTTGATTGAGCAGAAACTAAACAAGTAGATAATTCCTTATGATGAGAATTTATAGTTCATAGGGGCAGGGATTTTTATATGTAATCATACATCGGAAGAGGATTTTCTTTTATAGTCTTATTCCGTTGTGTGCCACAGAAGTCCAAAGGTTTGAAAATAATTCGTGAGTAATTCACGAGTGATAATTGAGAGACTCGCTTGGCGATAATAGGATCGAGGTTAATTCCAATACTACATTTTAAGGAAGAAGTCATGAGAGAGACGATATCATTAGTATAAAAGTATGCACAAGCGCAGAGACAATAAAATTTAATGTAAGGATACTGGATAAAAAAAGTCTTAATTTTGCTTAATTCACATCAAGGCCGCGCCCTCCAAAACCGAAACGTTTTTTGTCGGCTAAATAAGTACTATCATCAAATCATCCTGTGATTTCTTTGCTCTTTGTTTGCCCACAAACTTCTCAAAGAGCAGTTCTCTGTTATTAAGCATTTCTTTACATAATTGCAAGGATGGACGAAGCAATATGCCCAGAATTTGCATAATTTGTATTACAGTTCCTGAACATCGATCATTAATAAATGGCCTCTACACCTTGATGGGTTTGATTTTTACCAATGAATCTGTATTAGCAGAAAATCACGCGGTAAGCATATATATTAGAGAAACTAGCAGAAATACACTTGACTTAACAAGTAAGTCACCAAAATAAAAATGAATGAGTGCTAAGAAAGGTGTGCCTACAGAAGGCAATTTACGTACGGCGAAAAGGCGGATAAGGCATTGTAGAGGCTGTAACACAAAACAAGTGATACCCAATGACAAACAAAACATTTCCAAAAGGGAAAAAACCCAGGACAAAGCTAAAATAGGAAAACGCACATAAAAGTAAATGTGTTTTATCACCTTTCATAGTCTTCGTACTGATTAAATTCTCTGCAAAAAATAAATGACTCCACGCTCCATTGGGACGCAAAGAAACAAAACGAGATGTACTAATAACTTCGAAAACAATGCTTTGCCATTTAAAACTTTAAACGTCTACATATTGCGAGTTGTCAAAATAAATTTTTTACTGCATCTGGCAAATTGGGGAGTCATTTTATGATTACAGTGAGTGTCCATATAAATTAGTATATTGACTTGCAAAGTGAGGCGATTGCGAAAAGGATTACTAAGATGTTTTAAACCAACATCCAAGCATTCCAATTTTTTTTGTACCGTACGCAGTCAACTGTGAAGCTTGAAATTGTAAAAATGTTCCCAGCCTGCCCTTTCGAAATGGAAGGGAGGGAGAGATCATAGACGATAAAGCAGAAGAATCATACTCAAGAGATACCCCTCGCAGAAAATTATGTTCGCGTCACATTATTTCAAATTTAACAGCTATTATTGAATTTCACTTTCTAATAATTTTCAAACGCTTCTCTATTATCTATGTCGACATTTGTTCTTGTTCAAAGATTAAATGGCGACTTTATGACATGGCAATGAAATCAGTGAACGACTCCTCCGGTATCCTTATAAGAAATAAAAAGGATTTTTAAAATCTCACAATTTACTACCCTGCTTATTTAAACACACGTACATGAGCCAACATTAGGATAGAATTAGCTTTTATCCTTTTGCAGATTTAAAAAGTTTATGCGATTTTGCATTACTTGAACGGTCCCTGCATCAAAATATTTAAAGTTTAAACACACCCCAGCCAAGCGGACGTCCCTTCAATTGTAAATACCCAAATGAGTAAATTTTACACTTTTCCTTTGCTCCCATCTTCACCTCGAAACAAAAAATGCAGCCTATGAGATAAAAATGTAGCCAACAATCCACGATTTCGTTATATTACCATTATATTCCTCTTCGGGTTTAATTTACTTACATTTATTACACAGAATTCTCGTCGAAATCGGTTTAGATTGCAATTACGCCTTAAGTACACAGCCAGTCGTGTACTAATAATAATATCATACATGATGAAAACACCCCCTTCCTTGCAATCAGGTACAATTGTAGAAGAGGAGAGTCGAAATAGCAGCAGCATGGTAAAAATGTACACCTTTTGTCAGTATTAAGAAACATGCGTGTCATGCCAACAAGCAATATCATTTACAGCTAGCTAAAGAAATGGAAGTTAGCGTTTTTGAAAATGAAGGAGGGTGGATAAAACGCGTACTGTAGACCAAATGAAATGCAGTGCCACGACTGTGACGTTCATCGCTGTCCACCTTCAATTTCTTTACACTAGCAAAGATATAAAAGCATTGTTACACTTCTCTGAGCCAATACTGAATAGGAGATCAAACTTCTAAAGAACATAGATGTAAACTGTATCAAACATGAAACCCTGGTGCCACTGCAGCATTCAGTGGACTTCACCAAATCTCCCTATTTAGGCATACACCAATGCACACAAGATAACACCACTCCGTTTACTTTTTCATTTAGTCTCCAATATTGAACTTTTTTGAAAAGTACATCTAACAACCAACCACCTCATTTTGCATCAGGATCAAAGTTTTGTAAGTATGTATTAATATGAGTAGAAAAGTGGAGTCAGTGAGTACAATATTGATAATAAGGAGATTGCGAGTGGCTACTTTAGGATGGATGGATAAAAAGGAGTTCTTTGCTATTTGTTTTTATGATTTCTTCAATGTTACTAAGAGGAAAGCCGTGAAGAGTAGCAATATTTTAAGGCGTAGGTGCACACCGTAGCCATTGTTAAGATTAAAAAAATAACAGTAGAATCAGAATATGGAAATGGAATGCAATAAACATAAGTAGGCTAGCCAAATGCATTTATTTTATTGGTGCTTGCTGTGCGATCCAGCCGTGCCAGTGTGATTTGGGTGCATTTAACAAGTCGAGTTAGTCAGTTATCATCCAAAATCTAAATTTAATTACAATTTTGTACGTGCTGTAGCATGCAAGACTATTAAGAATAAATAAAATTCAACGTGATATTGGCCTTACAATTCGGTGTCGCTCTTATTTAAAAAATGCATTAAAAATATCAAGTGTAATTTCCCTTGTTTTAGTATTGACGTAATGCTAGTTCACTTTTTATTGATACTTACTGCCACTACCTAAGTTGTTAAAAATAGAAAAGTGGATTTTATCAACCCTCCTGTGACCGTGATAAATGTTCGTTGTTATGAAGTATTTCTTTCTGCAGGCAAACTCGCCAAACATTCTGCTCTATGCTCTTTGGTTATCTATTGCGGCATATCTTTAAGACGTGATGCCAAATTTGAGAGCCAGCATGATAAAATAGGAAATTGTATGCTGAATTAACAAACCAATATAACACTACAATTTAAGTAGCCACAAGTTATAAAGTTATTGTTACACAATGAGGAAGTTGAGTTATGATTCCCCAATGCATTAAACTAAATGATATGATATGAAATACCAACTTTGTTTCAAGCATTTTTTGAATGTCCTTAGTGACATAGCATAGAAAACTCTTCGAAATAAATAAACGCTAGAAAATCAGCTTGACTTATCATGTTTCTTGTAAACATGACAAAGAGATGATGAAAAGCAGTCACAAAGTCTGGGTGGCATAGATAAAATAACCAAGTGGAAAGAAAGTGACCACTGACCATATCCCGTAATGCTTGTGGTGGATTCGTATTGTGTATCTATAAATTGAAAAGGTGCCACACACGGTAAATCACGGGTGAACATTGCGACTTCGACTGGTTCATTTGTTTCGTATTTATAATAGAATGCGTGGCATGTTTTAGTGGCCAATGAATGGAAGCAACGGAATACAGGCGAATAGACAAGTCAAGATTGTCTCAATTCTATTTGGTCAAGGATTCTCAAAATGAGTGTAAACATTCACGTGTCATCTGCTTTTTCTTTCTTGGTGTTGTCGTTACAATTCTTTCATATGGCCACACATACAAAAGCCAATTCAACTTTATTTTCCAACTCAATTCTTTCACTTTACACTCTCGTAGTCATCCAGTTTTGCATGAATAAGAAATGAAATTTGACAGCTCTCTTGACTTGCCTGTTTCTTGCAAGTGTCGGGAAAACTTTTCTTCGTAACCTTCATTGAGAACATTTCAACATTGAGTGCAGAGCTGTCCATGTCATGTCCATGTCCAAAGACATATCTTTAAGAAATGTAAAATACACCGCATTAGACTTAGGCGTAAAGAAGCGTATAAGTTAAATATTATGGAGATTTTGATTTTTGAGGCATACTATACAGTATGTATTCTCGAGTCGTTCTCGCCTGTGTGTTCTGTGGAAACTTTTACAAAGATGACACATAAAAGTAATTGAAGGACTCGACTTGTCCATTTTGACTTATTAATCGAAATTACAACTGCTAAAATTATCCTTCTCTTGAATGGTTCCATGTACTTCCAAGTAAATTATTAAGCTTTCAGTAATAAACATTAAAATGTTGAAATGGTGGCAAGTCACAAATTTGAAGTAAAATAGTGAGGTCATAAACGAAGAAGAATTTGTTGACACATGCAAAAAGGAAATATTTAGTGTACATCTGTCTGTATCTTCAATATTTCTAATGAACGCCAAAGCTTTGGAAAGAGTTTATCTCGAAAGGTTACTGCTTATTTTATGATCTTTTAAAAGATGTATCAATAAGTAGTTAAACTAAGCTTAACAGCTTAGTTATCATCACTCAAGATGAATATAGCTACCAACTTGGTCCAATCACTTTATGATACACATACTCACGTTATTATGGTACTGCAGAAACGCCACATATTTTTATGCTTATTAGTCATGAACATTAATAATGAAACATAGTATTCAGAAGTCAGTGCGGATACGGAAGCGAAACAGGACGTAGTCTAGGAGTACACAAAATTGCTTTAAACTATAGCGTGGGTGCGGCTAGTAACAAGTACGTAACACTGTCTGAAATCTTAATAAAAGATGGTAATGATGTAGGAAACTAAATCCAGAGTTAAGATTAAACATTATACACCAACCAATACATAAAGACAATCGAGAGTGACCTTTCTCTTTTAATTGCCTTTCTTCGCCAAAGAAGATAAGTATCTTGGTTACTCCATTATTTGTTTCCTTGACACGGTCCGCAAATTTCATAATATTATATGGTTTCATGAAACGTATTCAAGTTAAAGAACAAAATAAAATGTAGGACGGAGTTAAAGCAATAACGTATGACACATCGCGTCAGGAAAGGAGTAAATATTTTTTTTATATCGACATGCTGCTCTGTGCTCTCTGCGTTGCAATAATGAAATACAATAATACTGCTGGTTCTAATTCGTGAAAACGAAACAGAGCGTTGGAAAATTAGACCATACGACCTGGCGATATATTTTCCACATTTTCCAAATTTTAATTCTCTGCACAAGTTGTCTATTGCACCTTATTACTACTTCATTAATGGCATGCCTTGATTTGCTTTCCTGCATTACAAATACAAGCATTACATTATTATCTGACGGACTGACGTCAGGTTTGCCCTCGCTTCTTTGTTCATTCACAAAAATTGACGAAGGAAGTGGAGCGGAAGATATTATTTGAATTACTCTTTTATGAGCATCAGGGAATTTCCCGTGGAAAATCCTGCAAAGAAGACAGGAAGAGTGAAGGTAAGCAAAGAATGCTTTCAGTGCCAGCTTGATTGTCAAATTAATTTTCTCTTCAAGCTATTGTACACAATAAAAATGTACCGTAGAAACTTTGAGTCCCTACGTATCCCTAATGATCATTACTCAAATTCCTGTCGAAGCAAACAGTTTGTGTGGAAGTCAGACTTGGTGTGACTGTTGTGCAAACGCTTCGGAGGAGTGTGCACCTCGGTATTTAAAAAAACGATTTGACCTTTTAATCAATAAACTCAGACGTAAAGGAAAGTTTAATTGCATTTCGACATCCCAAATCATAGGAATTTGACGATTCTTTTTTTTAAATCACTGTATACGACAAAGCTCTTTACTGGCAAAAAGTATTTCCAAATTTCACAAATTAAATTCAAATCACGTCACAAGGAGCCTTCCCTTATTAGGGCGACGAGTTTTTCTCCCATAAAAACGTAGTTTTCTTTAAAGTTTCACGTTAGTAAGTTGAATTTTGGGAACTAAATAAATCATTTGTAAGTCTCTTGTGTAATACGCCTTAATTAATATTCAACGGGGCCGTTTACTACGAATGACGTCAGACAACGGAAGCAGTTTTCACTAATCACTCTAAATGTTTGCTTGACCCTAAAGATGCATGAAATTGCAGAAGTATATTCTGAAGTAAATAATTGTCGATTAAGTAAGACATATTAGATTAAGAGGTTAAGACAAAACTGGTCGTATATCAATAAAAATAAAATTGAAATAATATTTAAGCAGGCCAAGTTTCTGTGATTCGATTCTTCACTTGGTAATTCAACTGATAACACTGGGCTGACGAATGAGAAAAGATGCTCATCTCTTGTTTATGTCATTCTTATTCTATTCCAAGTGAACTTTTATACATGAAAGCGAATGCTTTTAAACTAGCCGATTCAGCATTCCATCTCATAAATTATTCATATTTAACATATCATATCTACTCACTCTTTATGCATATAGAGAAGAAAACTTGTCTTTTATGACCATTGTAAAAGGAATGAGGTATGCCAAAATTTGAAGTTAGTCACTCATCAACTCAGAAAAAGTAACATTATTTGATCAGTATGTAATGTGGTTTTAAAACGTGTCTTTATAGTTCTTAAATACAAACATTTACAAAAAATAGTTATTTATAAAAGCTTTAATAATGTCACATTTCTAGTTCCCACTATATGGAGACTGTCGCTCATAATTTGCTGACGTAGTGGCAATTATCACTTACAAATATATGATAAGATAAATCTTCCAAAGAACAAAGTGATAGAAAAATCATCAATAGTGGTATTCTATTTTTTATTTAATAATCCCACATTAACATCAACATGTAGACAAAACGTTTTAGTCACTACTGTACGTGGGTAGTACAGTGACCATAAAACTAATAAGTACCACAAAAATATATTTCTTCTTCATTTTGCAGATAATGCACATATAATGAAAAGTGTAGAAAGGCAGCAATTCGCGTAGTCGCCACTGCTTACATTGCAGTGCAGATAACGAGTAAAGCTATTGACTGGACCACGCATAAAGCAGGAAGGGAATGCAGAAAAATAGAGGTATTACTTACACTGCGAGAAGGGAATAAAAAGGAGGTCATTCGTAAATTCATTGAACTTTTGCTATGTGCATATTGCCCACGTAATACATTTTGCTGAAAGTAAGGTGATAAGGTATATCGTTTTCTTTCATCATCGACGTCGAGAACAGGGCAAGGCAGAAGAGAGGGTTATTCTCTCTCGTCACTCAAACTCCACAACACCATAAGAATCAATAATCAACCATGGCGAAGTACTTCGCGTTCACCATGAATATAGATAGCCAATATTATTTTGTGTAGAGACCCCATATTTTTATTACAATTTTTGGGGACCAATCAATATTATTTTTACGAGCTTGATTTACGATTACTTCAACGGGAAGAGAATGCATTTACTATTATTTAATGCACACGTCGTGCCAGTATTCACGACTCTTGATTCTCAAGTCAGCAGTAGTAATGGTCAGGCAGCGGCTCCGGCAAGAAATGACCAAATATCGAAAACACTAACTGCGCTAGGGTATGAGAAAGTCGATGATATTCCCAAACGTTCAATATTATTGTTGTTGCAATTAACTGGAGCAGGATTTTGGTATCGTTGACAGTGAGGTGAATGGGATTAACAGACGACTTTCCCCTTTCACCCAAGTCAATACAGTTGGCTCCATTAATCAGGCATGTATTTTGTTGTTTGTCATAAAATATGCAGTGCAATATGCAAGTCATTGCAATAAATATGCAGAGTTCAAGAAATTTCCCTACTGTTCTGATTGTGTTCCGTGTTTCCAATATAGCACATTCTTACATTAGCAAATCTTTTTAATTATGATTAGGCGCCCGTCGCCGTCCAAGTGTGATGATTTTACGCTTGCAATGAAGATTCTTTTGTCTTGAAATGTTAGTCACGTTGCATATTTTACACAAGAAAAGTACAAGTGGGAGTAAACCTGATGATGACTAATGGGTTCAGTACAAAACTTCTAATCAATTCAAAACAGCCATTTTGTTAAACACACTCTGGGCAGACATAACAAACCCATCAAACGGCTCCATTAAAATTAAAGAAAGAATCTCCAAGCACAGTGGTCATAAAATATCCACCTATTTAGCTCATTTCGCCAGTTCCATCACAACTTTATATTCTACATTACCGTAAAGCACGTCATCAGAGAAGGGAACTCCATACCGTGGGGTACGGTAGTTCACTAAGTTAATTTTCTGGTAGTCAGGCGATCAACATAAAACAAGGATAATTTGCTCTTGAAGAAGTACATATCTAACCTTCCGGTGTGTAGTCAAATTAATCATAAAATTCTCTTCTTGTTTAAGTCTACATCTGCATGATGAGATAAAACTTCAACTTACAGAAGCATAACTTTCTATTCGTAGCTAAGCCAAAGCTATTCAGAGGACAGACGTAACTTGTACAATATCATGACCTTAATGTTAGTGTCTGCTTGCTTTCAAACCAGGAAGTTCATTATTAGTACCGGCGATAAGCAAACTTTTAAGTGTATCTTTGTAACTTGCTAAACTTCGTACAATTTTCTGACGGTTTATGTACCTACCGGTATTTGATGATGACAGATTCGTTATGTTATGCAAATGAAAAGTTTGTCCACACCTACAATCTCTTTGTTTGTATATCATCATCTTCGCACTGACTTTTTCCATGAATACATTTTTACTAAAATCTAATTCAGCAGGTTCCAGTGAACATGCCCATGAAGGCGAGACGGCCAATCATGAATGTAATCGTGTCTGGCCACATTCCGTGTAATATTTATTGCATTTCAAGTGAAAATGAAATTGCCCTGCTGGATCATCGCCGACATGACATTTTGTTTTTGTACATATTTTATCTTCTAGTAAGAAAACTATTAACACCAGATAAGAGAGATAATTATAACGTTCCTTGTTTGGATTTCCTTCCTTGAACAAATTTAGATAAAGATTGCGTTGTGGCCACCTTTGTTCATTTTTCCTTATAATATGGATATACTGATGAGATAAAAAACGTTATTTGAACGAAAACTTTATAAAAACATTGGAAATGGTCAAAACAAAAGCAAGCAAACAGCATACTGCACCAAAACGATTTTGAACCAGTTAAATACTTTAAAGATATTGTTGTTGGTTGATGTTGAAATTTTTATTTCACTTTATTTTATTTTTACACGACTTTGTCTTTGAGATTAGAAAGATACGTATGATGCTTATAGCGACCATTGCATAAAGCGCATTATGTCTACAAACTTTGTTTTACAGTGAAACATCTGCTACTAAATATGAAGGCTTTTCCCCAAGTCGCTGTTGTTTGACACTTTTTTCATTTCCCCTTCCATCACAAGTAACTCCGTAAATAGTAGTTTACTTTTGCCTCTTTTCCAGAACTTCTAAAAAATATCATTCCTCTAATGGTGCTTTATAAGAAACGTATTTACAGCATGACAAATCATGAAAAAAGTTCCAGTAGACACAAGAAGAAAAATACGTAGTAAACTCCCCGTCGAGTTCATATCAAATTTTCTGTGTACGCCATTTTATATCTCAAAATACATTTCTACCTGATAAAGAGGATGTCTTATTCCTTTCGGAATAATTTTTCAGAAAATCACATTTTCCTCTTTACGGAAGTCTGTGCTCGTAAGTGTATATTAATATAGGTTAAAAATTTAAGACTTTAACTTTTACATCCGACCTGTCGTGACGACAACAAGGATGAGTTCTTCCTTCACAGATATTTCTTTTTACAAGAGAACTGCTTTTTAAAACATATTTTCCTTTTCGTTGAACATGCATGCATTTACGGATGAGACGAAAAAGGAAGCATTAAAAAATATGGTCGGATGGCAAACATTTTTATTGATCTACATAATATTCACTGTGCAGTGAAAATACGACCACAAAGTACACAACCTAGTTTACATTTAGCCCCTACACATTTTATAAGTAGTACGTTTAAAAACTTTTTTTTTGCTAAATTCGTTTGAAGTTACATTTATAAGCATACGTGAAGCTTGCGTCTACGCGATCACCTGGTTTCAAAGATATTATTGACTCTGATTTCAACTTTCAGAATCGACGAAGAATAAAAAAGCAATATGAAAAAATTACAGAACTCCTACTGTCTGATTTAACCGTTTCTACAATTCCTTAGTAGTAATCTGGCATGATCCCGATTCACTGGGTCCACCACAAGCCGACAGTTACTACTGGTCTTTCACACGAAAGTGAAAAACATTAAAATGTTTATTTAAAAAACTTATAACATTTCTGTCGTTTCACTTCTCGAGAAGGTGTGGGTGAGTTGACTCAATTTTTGTGTACCCTAGCTCACTTCCAAGTGTAACTAGTCCTTATAATAAATAAATAAGTAAATCACTGAGACATGGAAAGTCGAGAAAAGAAAGAGCAATGTGTCAAGTCGAGGGTCATAGCAGACGCATAATATGGCACTTTGCCATCACAAACCCGCAAACCTATGTGACGATTCGATCTGATGATGGTTATCTACTTCACTAATAAATGACGATAATAACACTATTAGACATCTAGTCGTACTTTCAGAACACGTAGACGATTATAATAAACTGCACTTTGTATCAGTTTAGCTCTAGTCAATTTACCACGAACGATAAAAGCATTTGCGCCCTGCTGATGTAAACAGGAATTCCCAACAATGAATATATCAATTGGGACGAAAATAATCCAAGAAAAAGAGTATGACGATGAGTGGTAAATCAAATCATCATAAACAAAAACAAACATCATTTACGTGTAGAGTATATTCAATATTTGACACAGAAATCAAATCTGAAACTCGTTTTTTGAAATATTTCAATTTAAACAATCTCAATCGCTCTGTTTAAGAAAGGCGACAAGTTTCAATCGAAACCTGACGTCTTTCTCTGCAGTCACATAGATAATGCCCTTTATTCTATGTATTCACTGATCGTGAGTGGTTTGTATTTTAACGGATGCTGCACCACAAAGTCCATGCCTACTCGTCATCGTCATATTTAGCACTAAATGCATCTCAAGTAGAAGTTGATGACTTTTCAAGTACATTCCGAATTGATGCCTTATCTTTTGTTCATTTAAGTTGCATTTACATTACAAATGTTAATATTTTTGCATATGCGCCTTATTATTTGCGTTTAAAAACGTTCACCATGCGTTTGAGATTTTTACCCAAATTATACATTGAATAGAAAATGATGGCACTATTCAACCATCCATTCCCTAATAATAAAATAAAACAGGTTTGTGTCACTTCTCATTATTTTGCCAGTGCTCACTAGTCGTCTTACTAGAAGGAACGCTGACATTGTTGGGAGCGAGCATAATAATCATATCCGCCTACGTTGGAGAACAAATCCCGTTCCGCGAACTATATAAGACCAAGAAAAAGAAAGAAACGACGAGGTAATAAAAGAAAGAAAGGCTGGTTTTTAGATGACGCTTGTAAAATCTTAATTTTTATGGTGTACACAGAAATGCCATGCAGTTGTTGTATCATCATCTTCTTCTCCGATGAATCTGATGATGAGTACATCATTGTACACTTAAACTTATTGCTTCTGTCTTCATAATAAGTGAAGGGATATCATGATCATTACTCTATTCTTCTGCATTCTTCATGTGGAAAATGGCTGACATATGCGCTTGCTGTCTTCTTCTGGTTAGACATCACTGTGTGTGGGATTTATTTTGTTAGCTCGCGGAAATTTTTGGAATAATATGCCCGCAATATGTATAAATTAACAATGCAAACTACAAAGTTTCTTGCTGACTGGCTTTCTGTAGATTCCATTGTACCCGGACTGAACTCTTAATATGCAACAGAAAAAATAAGCAGAGACGACAAGCGGAATGGAGCTACTTTTCTCCGTCTCACACGGAAAAATAACTGTGAACTTCATTTACCAATGATGACGCGTTTGCATCTCTGAAGATAATTGTCTTGTTATGAAGATAATCATGATGATGACAGAAAATACGATTATTTATCAAAAATGATTCTCAGATGTTTAAAGCACTGAATGGTTAAGCATTTACAAAAGATTGAGTATTTGTGGTGGTACTCTGTGAGAGATCTCAGAATCGGCATCGCCGTCGTTACCATCATTAGCATTATTTTCATTGTTATTATTATCATTGCACTTTAAAAAGTGAGTGTAGGCCGGGCTGATGCATGCCCATGCGATATACCTACTAGACGTGACGACGATTTGGAGGATGGGAATAGTGGAAAGATGACGCAAAACTTGCTGCATCATTTTTTTATTCTCAACCATCATTCCTAAAATATATAGATTAAATAGTGACATTTAGTGCAAGAAAAACATGCACAGTTTATAATGTAGATTCAACACAAACAAAAATATCCAAGTTCCGTATTATTGAAATGAAGTTTGTATAATTTCAAATTTTGTCTGAATAAAAGAATTATCAACAGATGACGGCATTTCCTGCCGAAAAATAAAAACTGTAAACGAAGTAAATCCTACCAGAAAAAAACCATTCATCTTTGAAGTGCCTACTGCCTACCACAAGATTTGCAACAAGCCGTAGCGCATTTTGTATACGGAAGCACGCTCACTGCAACTTCACACACCCACGCACAAAAGGGCGTTATTCAAGTGATGTTCATTTCGAGAAAAGGAAAAGATCTACTAAAATTTAAACCAAGTTATTGTGAACCTTGTAAATGCGATTCACAAACCACAAAGCTTTCTGTCTTGCTCACAAAATTCATCGTATTTATGCGGATACAGACTCCACTCCAGCTTCATCGACTGCAGAAATTTCAAATAGAATAGTAAGTAATTTTATCTACGCTATCCACAGCTCTCTCCTTCCATCACAATCCAGAAAGTATCGATTAATTTCCATGTCTTTACACGACACATAAAATGTACCAAGAAATACACTTAAAATTTAAATTTCAAAAAGGAAAATTCTGTTGAGTGAAATTCACATAAAGCGTTCGTGGTATACCAACTGATATTTACTTTCTGTCTATATATCTGTCTATTATAGGTCACTGTAACCATTTTTACCTCTGGAGGCGTAAAAGTCGTAAACCTGTGTTTTGTGTGAGCATACGTTTAAAATAAGCTTGACGTGAGAACTACGAGAGGTGCACATACCAAGATAATAATTCACACCTCCCTAGCTCCCATAGGGATTATTAAAATAAAAAGAACTTTTTAAAAGCAGGGCACGGCAATAGAATTGTCACTCCTTTTCACTCGACCGCATTTTATAAACACCTCTGTGCACATGTTCAAAGAGCATAATATTATTAATGTTAAATAAAAAACTACACATCTAACTGGTATGCTAATAACTGGCCAGTTACGTTGTGTTACGATGAAAATCATCTAGAACACGGTTTTTAAATAAAAACAGTCTGCTTGTGGAATAAAGCTCCATTCATTCATATCTCAGAAAATAATTTCACGAGCGAAAAAAATCCGTTTCCATCAGGCCTTCGCCTTTCATCCTTTAGACAACCGTGTATGGTGTTTTAAAATAATCCTGATTATCATTTCAAAATTAAATGTAGGTATAAGTGCATCATTCAGAGAAGAAGAGAGCGCATTATAATCATTGGTTCATGTACAGCGTACACTACTACTAGCTTAAGTCCCGTTTTAGTATTATTTCTCCTTTTCTGATGCACAAGATTACAACAATGCTACAACTTTTATTGTTGTTAATATGCAAGTTTTAATATCGTGTATGGCAAGTATAAGCAAAAAAGTTATACATGCGTACATGATTGGCATACATCAAATTGGCATTTTTTGCTTGCCATATATGTATAAATGCCAGTCCGAACAAGTACTATGTGCGAAACTGCGAAAGTATAATTTCTACGACCGTAACTACTAATGAGTTCGAAAAAGTGATAATAATATTACTGAGTTACTTTACTTCAACCTACTCACTCTGAACAGTTATGAAGAACGCATTAGTTATCTGTAAATGTACAATTGTGTACGTTCAACATGTTTCATTCGAATCTAATATATTGTTATAACAGCGGTGCATTAGTAATATTTACTAGTGTTATTTACCATGATCCGTGTTATCATTCAAATTCGTACTAACTAATATGCTTTGTTACCAATTCCCAACTTTTTTGTTTATTAGTGGCAAGCAAGAAGATCCCAAACATTAGAACATAAATAATGCAAAGTCGTGCATGTACTTTTACTCAACAAGATAAATCATTTTCATTAATAACCTCGAGAAGATTCTCGTCAAATGCTACATTTTACATTCAGAAAACATAAATTCATTTGTTTCTTCATGAGAAACTTTATTATTATCAATTCTTTTAAACTGCCATAATCTATCCTAATCACCACTTTCTACACTTACACCTAAAAAAGGTACCATTTTTAATGTAGTGTAACCATTGTCTGTCTGACTCTACAATGCACATGTACGATTACCGTTTCTGCATTGTTGTGTTGATGACTTTCATGCACTTCACGTTCGTGGTTGCAAACAGTGCATCACAATAAAAGTGAATCTAACCTAAAAAATTTGCCAGGCACTTAGTTTTTGGGTAAAAGGATAATTAATATTAAATAACTGCCGACAACGTTAAACTGAACAAATAAAACGGCAGACGGATCGGCGTTTCATGAGTAATGAAAAGGGAATTCAAAGATTAAGTACGAGGATAAGCTCTGAAAAATTTATATGTGTCGCATTACAATTGTAAAATATTAAATGTGGCCTTTAAAATTCTGCATGTATTCAGCATGCAAGGTTACAATTTTTATTAGTCACGACAAAAACACCATGGAGTGGTGTAAGTGTAAAGCCATGCAATACTGCCGGGCAAAGCTAACACTGAACTAGGAAGTTTTTCGACTGAAATGTTCCATTCAAACACAAATTCTCCACTCAATAGTTCAAAATAAATATAACAGTGCCAACAAGTCACGTAACGAGCATGACAATAGAGGTATTGCTTTCTTCATCCGTGTCATACACATCTATTTCTCCATTTGTAGAAATATTGGCAATTTAACCAACAGCAAGTACTTACCAAAAGTCAAGGCACAATCGCACAATACTTAGAGCGACAGTCTAAACGAGCAATGAAGAGTAAATGACCATGAAAGCGTTTGTGGTGAAATGAAACGTTAACCGCCACTCACAAGAAATACACTGAAACCCACATCAATGAAATCCCTGGTGTGCAACGCAATGGTGTGCTGTGGGTCATAAATATTATCTACATGTGGAAATTTAAAGGACCAGGCCAGTCTCTTTAGCATTGTGGAGGAACGAAAAAACCTCGGCAAAGTACTTATTGCATGATTTGACATGCCATTAGCTTCTCTATTGCAATTTACTCTTTTTATTAATGTGTACATATATCGCTTGGAAAAACAATATTAGGTGTAGTAAAAACATGCGCGCCATTTATGCACAACAGCGAGACAATGGAACCAAAAGCTTGATAGATTTGTGGATAAGTAATGGACGCTAAAAGCAATATTTGGTAAATATGTGTTTTCGTACACAGACTGGAACATCGTAATCAACTAGAAGAAAATAGTAATGAAATTGATACTAATTCTACACACGGACGGCTGCGTCGGCACAATCAAAACGCTCGCATGCTTTTGCTTGGATGGTAAATAAAGCTTCATCATTATTGTAGAGTGTAATGCAATATAAACAAATAAAAGTTCTAGAAGGAATTACCAAGTCTACAAATGTAAAGCCAAGAAACTCTGTTTGCCGCCCGAACTCGTACATCACAAAACTCATAAGACAACAAATCATATCTTTGGAAGGAAGAGTATATCTATTTAAAGTTTGCTTAATAGCAATTTAAACTTGTATATTTAGATAGAAGCTTTTCCCGAGACTTGAGTGATTGCTCACTTCTCACAATATACTTTTATGGCCAAAACAAAATGAGATAGATTAGCAACACAACAAAAAATTTTACTTCAAAAATGATGTACAAATTACGAGTCTACATATTAATAAAATAATAATGCCTTTCATTACTTTGCGTCTCCCAAAGTCTCACAGTACAACAACGACAACATAATATTAATGTAGAGGAGAATTTTCCTGCAGGCCAATTGAATTTTTAGTGCTCCTCTGAAAGTGTCAAATAAACGTTTCGGCCCATGATATAAAGTGGATTCGGCTATTTTAGGTAAAAGTATAACATTTTCAGCCATCATCTCTCTGTAACAGTCCCATTATTATGAAGGATTATCGAAGTCACTTTATTTTATATCGTCATTGGTTCTAATGAACAATGGATGTGTATTGATATTAATGATGGGTTCGTGTGCCAGTGCTAAAGTGAGTGTAGTTAATGATTGGGAAATAATTGTTGGCGATATGGCTCTCGCTCTAATGCTGTCAGCTTAGTTTCTCTAATGTAAAAGAACACGCACATTGGTTTAGACATGAATTAACCTCCTCCACACACTCATCAAACTTGTCGCACGCTTGTACAGTCATGTGTAATAAAACACTGGCGAATATTATTCCAAACACTGACAATTGACATGGCTAATAATGGATTGGTGATATCGCACAAAAACGTGATGCGTACCACCTCGAGCGCTACATTTATATTAAATTCTGTGAATGAAGACGTAAAAAAAATGTCGTAACACACATCATTATCATTAGTTAAGTCTTAATTCTGAGAGTCAGTCCTGCAGGTAATTTTTCCGAGAGTATTTATTTTTTTTCTCTGTCATATTGCCTATTATTAACACATTATTGCTAAACACACTCGAGAACAACGTGCAAGGCACAAGGATGATACCTTAGCCGATGTGAATTAATGGCTTGGTGGACGATATAACGCTTGCTAAACAAAAAATCTTCCCACATACCGTTTTTTTGTAAAAAGGAGTAAAACAGTTTAACAATAAAGTAATAAAGGCAGTCATGGCAGTGTGCAAGGGAAAAATTTAATCATAAATACAGCTATTGTGCGTAGTTAAAGTGACATGGTAGTGTTTATTGCCCGCTTTTATGGGTTATTTCTGTGTGTCAGTCATTCACTTCTAATTCTAGTTTATCCCTTGCACACAAGCCAACTACAGTCGTAATCCTAGTGGAAAAGTAATTCCATCATATACATCACTATTTTTGCCGAGTTGACATTTTATGAGCTACATTATTATAATGACTATTGCACATTTGTAGCTTTGGATCGAGCAGGTTTTAAACAATAACACAAAATATAGTGTACGAGTGAATTTTATTTATTTCCTTTGCTTCAAAATTACCACATCTTTAGTCGAGTGAAATTACGAATGCACACTCAAGATCCTTCCCCATGATGAATACCGTCAATTTGGCTTTTACGACAGTCGACAGAGGCCAGCTGTGCGTTTTTATATTTTTTAAAAATAAATTACAGCCGTCACTTACTATTTTATTTACTTTAATTTTAAGCCAACAAACTTAAATGTAGGCCACTATAAATTCTGCGTTTACGATGTCCAAAACTTTTTGTCACTATTCACTTGTTAATTAATAATAAGTTGGCTGGGTTTGCAATAAATAACTTCATCATAGTTTAGTTGATTAGCTGGTCGTTAATATCAAGGGGTATTTGTTAGTTGATAAAATGTGCAGGTGTAGCGTGAATTAAACATTTTATGCTACTTTTATGAGTTCAGTCAGTGCATAGAAATAATCTGGATGCTATCTTTGTATTGCAGGATAAATATCTCTTGCTTTTGCTTTGCCAGAACGTTCACTGCAGACGAGTGCACTAACTGATAGCGTTGGCTGCAAGTTGTGATTCCTATTGAGGATCTCATTCAAACATACAATGCGTTAGATTGGCGCTGATAGCATCTTCCGGTCATGTCTCTGTGCTCCTTTTATTATTACCAGTAATAATTATGAAATTGAAGGAAGCTCCCTTGTGTCTTGCACAAGTTGATTCGCAGACACGAGATAGTCATTGTACTGTCTGGATGAGAAATTGCGCTCAACATTGTTGTATTCGTGAGCTGTTTTTTATGGGATTACTTTCTGGAATAACCGGAAGTAGTCTTAAAATATTGTTTAACTTAGAGGCGTCTACGCTCAGTGTGGGGTAATACTGAGAACTAAACCGACATACATCCACTTCTTTATCGCTTTTCGGCCGTGTTATCTGCATGAAAACGTAAAAGGTTGAACTGAACGCAGTTTATTTTCACGTCAAACACGATTGTTGAAAGGGGGTAGCAACTGCGCCATTTATTCATTAAACAATAATAAACAAATTTGTGTAAACTAACAATAACTACATCGACAAAATAAACACAATTTTACAGATGTGATTCTAGATTAATGTAACTTAAGTTGTGAGCTACGTACTCCGTAATATCGAGGGAATGAAAAAACTTCTAGTGCAAGAGTCGGGCATCAGTAAGTTTTCGCATGTTTGAGAATAAAGCATTTTAACAAGGAATGAGAAAGAGACTCTGTTCTTTGTTTGCATTATGAAACTTTCCAGGTCGCCTCTTCCTACAAAAACTTTCGCTTTGCCAATGTGAGCAACTAAAAAGTTGGCAAAAGGGGAATTCCAATGAAGTCGTGGATTCAAAATGGGAAATTACGTAAGTATAGTTTATTTGTAAGTGACAAATCATTGGAAATTGGACGCATCCCATAACAAAGTCTACTAATATATTGTCGATGGAATACAATTGCATTTGTATAGAAGAATAAAGAGATTAACTCGCTACACTTGTCGAGATCATTATTAGTAAATAAAAATAAAATAGTTCAACCAGGAAGTATAAAATTTGCAAACTGACAAAATTCTCCCTTCTGAAACAATATTTATTCATAAGATATTGAGTAGGTAATACTCAGTAATCCATGATAATGACTGATGAAACATAATTCTATTAGTTGAAGTGTTTATGATAGCATATCACACGTAATGAATGTGACTACTGTGGCGCATCGGTAACTATTTATGAAACAGTCACACAACGACTTGTCACGGAATCCGCTAGTAGGATTTTGTGTTATATTTTATTCAAAAGAATGTTCAATATCGGGAACACGTAACTAATTTCATCCTGCATTTGGAAAGGGGGCTACAACATCAGGCAGATTGTCAAAATTACGTAGTTGCTAATCGAGTTTGGTTAACCTGTGCAACGAACCTATAAGTACTCCTTGCAGGTATATTTGACATAAAAATGATTTTCTACATCGGAATGCAATCTCATTTACAGAGTCATGTATAGGTGGAAAAATTCGTGGTGGAATAGGTTTAGTAGTATCACCATCTTTAATGCAAGTCGATATTACTTATGTAAAAGTATGATGAATTAAAACTGTGCCTAGTGTCTGCCTTAAAATCGTCAACCGAACACTTTGTTTGGGTCTTGCCAAAAAGGAAAAGGAGTAGAGCAGCAATCTACCTTTGGCAAATATTTGCGAAAGAAAGAGACGCAGACTAAACCATTCATTTACAACAGTCACAAAATTGATAGCGCGGCTGCTGTTGGCTGTTGGATTTTTCATTTTGGCTGGGCTGCGGATGGTGCTGTAATTTGGAATAATATGTCAAGCTCAAAGTCAGGAAGTAAATTGTACGATGGCATGTTGATGATGAGATGGATAATATGGACAATGAACCATAGTATCAACTAGTAACGCAGACCCAAAAAAATCTAATGTGCTGTGTACCACTACAGTTAAATATTATACCTCATAATATGTATCTCTTTAGTAGGTTGCAGTTGTCATGTACTTTGTCGCTGTCTGCAGTTGTAGGTATAGTGACGCTCAGTTTAGTACCTACCAGACTGAAATGAACAAACTCACAAAGTACAAAACATAGCAATAGTGAGCAAGTATGAGCAAAAACATTATCGTGATCAGGATCTCACGCTTAATACAACAACTGGATTCATTGGAGATAGTGATGATAGAGAATTAGGTTGAACTCAATTTGATAGAATCATTCGTGCTATAGATCTGCAATGACACCAGCAGCACTCTCTTTGCTGCTCTGCTTCTTTGTCTGCAAAAATGTTGAACACATCTTCAACTTTTGTTAGTACGCACTGGTGACAGCGCAGCTGTAGGCAAGTTCGTTTCCTCTGGCATTTTTACCATGATTATGGCGATGAGTCGAATACCAACTCAATAAGAAAATGTTTCTTTCGACCACACTAATCCATCGTCTCGACTCATTGAGGCGTCTCTTTTACCAACTCGACATGCATGGAATTAATTGACTGATAAGGTGGGAAAAGTGGGCAAAAATGTGACTGAGTTAATGGCTATGGTACTCTCCTTATGTTTTATATATATTCGGCTGTATGTTTATATGCTAATGAAATATATTGTAGTAGGTATTGTAAACCGAAACGCGTTAGTTATTTCTCCGCGATTGAGAAAGGCGGAAGACTAACCCACAGACTATCCTGATCAAATAGATGCATGCCTCTTGCTGCACGACCTTTACTTTTACATAAGATAAATTTGAATTATCGCAAAAAATGTATGCAAAATTATTAACCTGATCTGATGAATTCCTGGCAATGCAATATGCAAAGACAAAGTAACGATTAATGTAATATGCAAACATCGATTGTATCCAGGTAAGGTTAACCTCAAATATTTTGTTTTATACGGAACGGCACAATTTTAGTCGTTTCAGCACCATTACAAACCTACCATTTTTCTGCCTATGTACACAGACAACGTCGGAGAAGTACTTACTAAATATAAGTAGTGATGAAAAAGAAACGGTTTTACAGTTTCAGACAGTAATGGTATTGCAATAAGCCCTTGCATGAGATGAGTTACCATAACTTGGGCTGTATTTTATACTAACAGAAAGAGCTGGTACCGACGAAAGAAAAAACGGCAAACTTGTTAGAAACATGTTTGCATTCTAATCCCGTGGATGGACCGACCAAGTTGAAACATACAAATTGCCAGCTTCAAGTCAAGTTACTTGACCAGTGCTACAACATGATGCAAAGGATTATGATGTTGATTGGCACGGCTACATCTAACTCTAACTAATGGAGAAAAATATGAAGCTGTACATAAAAGTCCACTCTGTGTTTCTGCGTTGAGTTGCGATTTCCTTCTCAAGGTATTCTTTCTTCATCTACATGCTTCACAAATAACGCAACAAAATGAAGACTATGCAAAAAGTCCACATAATCAAATCTTTTCTGGGCTGCGGCTGACACTATTCGTCTCTCATGCAAAACAGTTTCGATTCACTGTCTTACTATTTATAGTTGTCTTTTTCCCTTTTGTGCCAACAGCACGTTCAAGTATTTTTTTTGTCAAGTAATAAGTTTATGTCCTAGTAACTGTCGCAGAGCAAAAATCTTGAAGCGGATGAAATAATGGGTATCGCTTGACTCAACTAACCAAATGAATGGGAAAATGTTTATCGTGCAAGTGGTCAACAAAAAGAAAAATCAAATAAAAATTTAAGTCGACCATCCATTCAAATCTTGTCTTCGAATGACTTAAGATTTGCAAGGTGTGAATGGAAATGGCCATTATGTTTCAAGTTGAAGTTTTTGGTTCGGTCCGCTCGCTCCTTTCGTTACAAGAGTAAAAAATAATGTTCACGTCTGAGCAAGTGACTATCTTTACTTACTTGATCTAACGAACGAGATTTCAAGCAGGTTGAGATTATTTTATACGATGATGACGATGAAAAATGAAAACTTTTGTCAATGCAAGTGCGGCCCATAAAATTATACCTGCAATAGGTAAGCAAGAATCGTGGCTTACCAAAAAAAATCGTATTGAAACTTTTCTGGCTTTTATAAAAGCACAACATTTTCATATAATGCCTTCATGACGTTCATTGTTATGAATGCGTTCCTTCACAACATCAGTAATAGGTATTTGTAGAAATAAGTAAAGACTGCCTAGAGCCTTGGTGTTTTCAGAGATGCTGCTTATTATGTGGCAACATGTCAAGCAAATATTGGCTTGTACTGCACTTCATGAAAACAGAGAGAACAAAAGGAATCTGTATTGAGTCAGGCGCAGTTATGGCAGAAGAATAAAAAAAATCAATGTGTTTGACAAAGTGAGTTGGTTAGTAAGTTGCGTTCATTAGGACCGCTCGTTAAAAGATTATAGAAGCAGGGAGGTATAAAATATTATGTGGATTTTTTGTGACTGAAGCAGAGGTGGCAAAAAAGCGAGGAGAAATAATAATAACCATAATCACAATAAGAGAATGATGACGTTACCTTGATACCGCTCCTTCCTTGTTGTTTGAGTAGCACATTCTCAGGCTTCATATCACAATGAATGATTTTGTTGCGTGCGAGAGCGTCGAGGCATTGAAGAAGTGAGTGAGCAAATTTTCGCACAAGTTGAAGACTAAAGCCCTGGAACTTATTTTTCTTTATCAGCTCGTACAGGTTAAGACTCAAGAGCTCGAAAGTGATGCACGTGTGATTCCGGAATGTAAAATTGTCGCACATGTGAATAATGTTCATGTTATTATCCTTGTCGAGTTCACGCAGATGTTCCAAGATGCGAATCTCTTCTTGAGCCTGACGGTGAAACCGTTTCTCATTCCGAACCATTTTGAGAGCAACGTGGACATTCTCTTTGTGGTCAAAGGCTTTGACAACTTGCCCGAAGCTTCCCTTGCCGATCACTTTCAGAACCTCGTAGCGATAGCCAATGTGATCATGTTGGACGTGGATATACGACCCTTGATCGTCGTCGTAGCCGCAGTTGTTGGTGGTGCCCACAATGCCTGGCCTCTTTTTAGCTCCTAATCCTATGAAGTAGACTTCCGGGTAGCTTACAATCTCACTAATCTCGAAGGGTGTCAATCTGGCTTGATACAATTTAATCACTTGCTCTGGACTAACTGGAGTAGTCTTGTACTTGGTCCGCGATGGTGTCATCTTGTTCGACTCGTGTGACATCGGAGTGGGTGGAACCGTGAAGTCCGCTGAAGCAGGCCGTGTTATCGTCGGCGGCAGACTTTGGCTTTGAATCTGAGTCGTTGACACTGACATATGACTATAGTTGGTCAAGCCGCCACCGCTATTGCCACCAGCACCAGAACTGGACACGAAGCTGCTTGTGTTGTTCGACAGGGTGGCAGTGGAGGAGTCCTCGCTTGCTGTGGAGTTCAATCGCTGCAAGGTACTCGAGCCTACGTCCAATCCAACAAAGGATGGCTTCAAGCTGGCCACCACGGATGACTGACTGCCTATGGATCCTGTGGCCCCTTTCAATGGAGGCAGATGATGATTATGTCCGTGACTATGTGAATCAGAAATGACGTGTGGAAGAAAGGGCTCCGCCCCGTCTCCTTCGCCTCCCAGGGAGTTCGGCCCTGTTCCGTTGATATTATTTAAAAGACTGCGCGTTCGTGACAGTGGCATGTCACCAAACTTTGTTCCGTTCACCTGATGAAGCCCCAAGCCTGTCCCTCCGGAAATCAGGGCTGTACTTCCGCTAGACATGTTCCCAAACACAATTTCGAGTTTCTAGAGCGTGCTTATTGCTGCAACGGCCTGTGCCAACAGTCATCTCACTTGGATAATTGCTGATAAACTACTTCTATGCGTTTCATGCCCCACCTTGTTCGTTCTCACTGTCGTCGCTGGAACAACTTTGCTTACACTGGAAGAGCGTCTTCTCTTCTATCACGAATCTATTTTATACAAACAAAAATGAGTTCAATCCACACGTGTGAAATATCCGACGAAAACACTGACGACAGCAACTGCTTCTTTCACTATCGAAGCAAAATAAAAATAAATATCACGTAACCAATGTCGCTCGTAATGTTTACGAAGCTTCGCGAAGCCCAAGCAAGAGCGTACCCAATCTCTTTGTTGACAAAACCCAGCACTGTAATCTATAGCAACTGAATCAACACGACTGCTGATAACAGACGGCGGGGGTAATGATACTCTAACAGACTTGCCACAATATCGTCTCTACCTTCACCTTATAAATGCACCATCAATTTTAAATCTCTTTTGCACTTTGTGAATCTTTCTACCTTTAAGTAAGCGTGTCGAAGCTACGGAGTTATGTCAAGTATTTTTACGGCTCAATCCTCTGCTCTAAACAAGAAACATTCGTTCACTCATGCAAATCTTTTACTGCAGATATTTAAGGACTTAATGATAAATTCTTGTTTTCTCTGAATGGAAAGTGGATACCACACAAATATGATGACTACTAAGATCACTATAACAAACTTTTGATTAGCTGGTAAAGAAAGACAATGATTTTGGGTTGTTGACACCTTATAAGCTTACACAGTTCTTTATTTTGTTAGTGACACAAAATCCTTTAGTTTAAATCCTTTGACAAAAATTGAACGGAATGACGACACACGACGAAGACTAACCCGAAAATGCGAGTACGACAAAGAAAGCTACTATAATTTAGTTCTAAAGCCACTAGTATATACCAGTACACCAGCCACTATAAATTTTAACTCCTAATTTAGAAAACAATCATATAATCATTATGACGCAAAACAGGAGGTATCTTTTACGATAATGAAGAAGAAGAAGACGAACCTTTGACGGAATCCATCTGCGAGAGATTAGTATTACTGCAAAGCTTTACCAGGTCGGTAATTACCGTGAATCGTGAACGATTTTAGATTACGCTAGAGTTTATGGGTTTTCGTCTAGAGGAGTGTGAGACTAAGAAGATTCCCACATAACTTCACCATGTTTCAATTAGCGAGATACTTCCTGAACGCAAAAACGGCGAACCACATTGTCAAATTATGTGCATAAAAAAGGTATTACACAAAAGGTGTGTGTGAGCGGTTCATAAAAACGCACAGAGAACCGAGTCCAAAACAAAGAGGTTACTTCAGGTCAGACGCGAGAAGCAGGAACGAAACTCCCGTGCTCGCAGTCGAACAAGCGAGCAAATGTTGTTATTCTCTTTCGTTGTGTCTGTTTGAGAACGGCACTCTCATCATCAATTTGCCATGCTTTCTTTCTCACATTTATTCGCAGAGTTTCCCACTCCAAGTTGCGTTATGATTCGTTACCTTCTCTTTTCTATTGATAAACACAGAAAGCAAGAGGCACGCTGAACCCAATGAAAGGATGAACAATCCCTCCACAACGCAACTGTTCCTTTCCCGTAACTTTTTTACGCTCAGGGCTTTCACAAAGAAAACGTCCTCTATTTTTCAATTATTTCTTCCTCAATTTCCTCCAGCCACTTTCTCACAAGGAAAAGGAAGCTATTTTCAGTGATGAAATTATGTCCAGTCTCTTTATCGAGTTCGGATGATCGAATGGAGAGGGAGAAACTTTCTTTTGTCTCCACCACACACTGAAATTTACTCAAGAAGGGGTTGATGAGGAGGTTTCTCCAAATACAAAGGGAGTCTATTTTTTTCTTGGGATGGTATTCTTTTCGTACACTGATATATGCACTTACACACTGATAAATGGTTACATGTAAAAGATGAAGTTTCCTGAAGAGGTACACAGAAAGTGTACGTCCTCACCGGAAGGCGATCCAAGAGCGACTAAAAGACTTGAACCTTTTTCAACAAAGCCTCATCATCATCATCAGCGGAGAGAGCAATGGTTAGTTAATAAAGAGTAAAGCTTCTCTGCTGTGCAACTCGAACCTCTGCTGCTACTCGAGCAAGAGACAAGCAAGAGCAATGTACAACGAGGTAGGAGTTAAAGGAGCCGAAGCCGAGTGTGGCAGAACAAAGTAAACAGGCACAGAGACGTGCATTATTGCGAGGGTGAGTTGAGTTCAGTTCAGATTCAGATGATGCTAAGGCTGTTGGTCGGGCAAAACGAGTGAATTTGTCTTATGTTGTAGTGTGGGCTATGCAATGCAAGCTTTTGACACAACACTCTCTAGGTCTCATCTCATGTTTGCCTCTGCCATGCCATAAAAGAATACGAAGATATTGTTGGGTTCCCTCAACTTCGACTATGCATGAAAGTGGAGGCAGAGAGAGGCATGAATCTGATGTGATGGTGTTGGTAGCGCCTTTGTAATATTCTCACATCTCGTGCAAACTGCAAAAGTGTATAAGGGAAGGGAAGCAAAAAGGCAAGTACTGAGTAGAGGGACCTCAACTTTTTAGAGCTGCACACAAGTGTATTGAATTGAATGTAAAACTTTTCTCTTCTTTCTTCTTTACGAACCAGTTTGATTTCTTTTTTCTTTTTAAAGTGAGTGAGTAATAACCACAATACACTTATTCCTACTAGTTCAAGTTTGCTTCAACATGTGAATTGTAAAGTTTCGAGAATAAAAGTTGGATCATATAATATGGCTATAGGTTGACTTCTTTACAGAATATTATGTACATATTACCATTATCACCACTTTTCCCCTGTATATCATAATAATAACAAAAAATCGTATCGGAAATGTAAAGAGCATTTCCCTATCATCGTTATCTCAGCACTGCATACGACAGACACACAACAATGGGGGAACGTCTCGCTTCTTGGAATCGAGTGGTGCTTATGACAAAACGGGCCGGGGCTAGCATAATATATAATTACTCAACTAAATTACTAAAATCTCATACCTGTACTTTTCATAAATCATTACACGCTCTTGCGGAGGAGTTTTGCAAAAATTAATTATGTCTGGAATACAATGCATTAGTCATTATTTGTACGTGTGTCTCTGTCTGACGTCGGGGCCGGGTATTAAAAATGCAAGGACAAATGCGTCAAACTCTTGAAGATCTGAGTGAGATCGATTCGTCAAACGAAATAGCATCTTCCTCAAAAACAATTGAAAGTTTCGTGACGTTCTAAATTAAAATTTTACGATTTATTCTACGACTTTGCCAGTGCATCATGAAACTAGATGAATTATTGCCAATGATTATTCCGTTCTGACTGAATGTAATGCAATCACAGCTATTTAGTTAAAGTCCGCCTGAACTAGTTAGTCGAGTCGTTAAGTTAATAACCTTGTTATTTTTAACTGATTATACGAGACAAAACAATGGAAGTGTTTACATCTTTTTAATAGACAGCTAATCTCGTTTAAGTTGAAATTCATGGTCAGCGCAGCCACGCCAGCACAATTAATTGCATACATGCAATTTGAAAGTACCCTTGCTTCAAGTTTTGTATTTAACTATAAAGCCCTTCCATTTGCATAACACATTTTTCCGATAATATAAATTTAATGACTTATATTATTCTGATGAGTAGTAGTTGCATTCACAAGGTGAAAAGTAAAGACGCAAAACAATAAAATGTGCATAGTATAAAATTACGTTAGGTCTAAAGTATGAGAACAGGGGAATAAAATGAATTGTGCAAGATTGCTAAATCCGTGCGCTTCATTCTCCGAAGAACTACAGAAGCTCGAAGCTCTTCTACTTAAGTTTACTGCATATCGATTCACGACGAATCATGGGAAATATTATAAATACAATATCATGGGAAATGAACATAGCTTTCAACGTTTAGGATCCCTGTCTCGATAATTATTCGTGTAACGGTGCAACTTTTTTTAAAATGTAAAACCAATTGCCAGAGCGAGTGATTATTAAATAATGTACACATTATTAAGTGACTAGCAATTGCTTGCTTCAAAAAAATATGTTAGGCAACTCTGGGCGCTAGTAGATTTAAAAATTATGAGAAAGTGAGAAATCTGGACATTTATGAGACGTCCTCGTCACCAATAACTATAAATAAAAGTATTTTGTTCAATTGATGAGGTACACTGACCGCCCTTTCTGCCACAGAAAATTCAAGGTGGCAATGGTTCCATTTAGTAAACGTTTATTACATACAGACGACAAACAACATGCTTGAATTGGTTATCTGCAAAGAGCGTCTCCAGCGGATGCAATTACATATATACCTTAATATAGATTTATATATATGTAATGTGGTATTTTAAACTTTCCAACATTTAAATTCTGAGTCATGAGAAGATGTTGACAAATGCTTCTGCTTCTACGATAGTCGTAGGGAGCATTGTTGCATTGGATGTGAGAGCAAGTGAATCTTGTGGAAGAAGGAGAGGAGATCGGCGCGACGGGACGAGGACGGTGGAGTTGAGTGTGTTATAGCAACAAACAACAGAAAGTTCCAATAATAAAGCAGAGAAAAAATACAATATAAAATGGGGAGACAGATAAAAGCTTTTTTCACAAGTAGTAAAGTAAGTAGCAACAAACAGAGAGAAATGTGTTACAGAAGTAAGTGGAAAGGGGAAGAGAGTGAGCGACTAATGCATAATGCTTGATGAGAGCCAGAGAAGGTAGAAGTTAGAAGAGGCAAGTGAAGTGAACAGTAGAGAGTGGCAGACAGTGGAAGAAATCGACCGACAGACGGGCGATACGAAAGAGTAAAAAGGGAACAAAGCCGAAGCCTCAAAAAAAAGTCTACCTTAGGTAGTATGGTTCTATTTCCACCCTTCTTGCACACCGTGTGCCCACCTAAACTAAGGACTATGAAAATTCTCGTCTTTAAATCTTTATCGTATTTACTTTAGCTTTGAAAGATTTCATCATCCTAAGAAACATCAAGTTAGACTAATATTGTTAAATGTATTCATCTTAGGTTATAGGGGTAATAAATGGTTTCTCTGGCTCTTATCAACAAAATATTTGAATTTACTCAGTCTGGATATTAGTCGAATTTTAAGGAGCACGATAAAAACAGGCAAAGTGGAGAAGCCAACATTATTTTTAAAACAGGATATTAAAAATATATGTAAATAGGCATTAAAATAGAAAAAAGTGACTTTTGTAAAAGTTTGTTTTTACTCGTTATTGCCACAACTCTGGTAATAAAAGATGAAGGGAAGGTAACACGCAACGTTTGGTAGAATCAATATAGGTAAATGGAATAATGATAACCTTATGAATTTTGTTCGCTTACAATTTCCCTCTTGCCATTCGTACCAACGCTGTTTTATTTGGACTTCAGTTGAAATTGTAGACATTAGTAAAGAGTCCATCCATACGATTTCAAATCTTTCCTTACTCCTTTCGTTTAAATGATGTCTGTTGATTTTTGCCATGTGTGTAAACTTGCTAAGGCATTATTTATGCTCAAAAATCAGTAATGTGAAAAGAGTAATTTCAGAAACTGGGTGAAGTGTGCATGCAAAGGTATAAATTTAATGCCGTCTATCAGATCGGAAAAATAATAATCCTTCTTTTCTCTTACTCATTACCTCTGCACATCTTCTAAATCCGCCTTCAAGTGATACGATACATGCAATGCATGATGTCCTGTTTCAATCTGCAAAATTGCATTGCCTGCTTGCATCCAATACACTACGCAAGAAAAAAAGTAGAGTCTGCATTCAAATTTGGCATGAATTTCATTTCCCGTGTGAACAAGATACATACATTACATTATACTAAACTCAATACCTTAATAATATCTCAAAATGATATTATTACACGCACCTCATATTTGCATCCTTCACTTTGCTACTTTGCAAATTGGATACATATTAATTAAAAGTACATCTTTGAAACGCTATTTTTAGACATAAATTCTACCCGATGCCTTGATGAAACGCAATGGAGCCTATGATTAAACTCAGGCACATTCCACAGCATCCTACGTTTCCTTTGTGCACGATAGGATATATTCGACAAATTTCCATTACAGTGGTTGTTCATTCAAGAGGTAAGTTAAGAAGTAATAATAGTACATGTGTAAATAAAACAAGACATAGCTACCCAGAGTGAGAGAGAGTTGATTGCATAGTAGCATGATTTTATACATGCATACAAAGACTGCCTGAAAAAAATCAAAGGGCCAAAAAGTTACCGAAGAGAATACAATAGATTTTGTGGTACCTCGTACTACCTAAGGTTACCTCAAGCAAAGTTATCTCTTCTCACAGGTATCGTATGAGAGCAGACATTCTTGTAGCAACTTGCTAAGGGAGAAACACAAGAGGAGAACTAGAACGTTAAGGTTTGTGTATATTTATAAATACCTGACTTACCTTTTGCTAACAGTTCTTTGTAAGTGGCAGTATCAGTAATCAAATGTAACTTTTTCTCTTGCGGTTTCGTATCGCTCGATTGCAAGTTAGATGTACGTAGGTAATCGTCCGGGTGAAAAAGCTGTGCGATATCATTGGTTGCCTCAACAGTTAAATGTGCTTAAAAATCTCTACCTTTCTTAACATTCATCTTGGTCTACAATTCTCCGCAATTTAACTCGTTTTCTTGGAAATATCTCCATATGTGATATTTTAAAGTACAATTTGTCTTGTTTCGGACTTAAAATGAAACAGTCATGAAGGATTAAATTAAGAAATACTATGCACATATTCATTACATCGACTAACAAGAATACACACTTCACTTTAAGTGGATGAGAAGAGATGACTTTTATCTCGTAGTGAAATTAGAAGCCATGTTACGTGAACTCGAAACGAAAGGCTGGCTCAATGAATATGTATTATTGATGACACAGGTTTTACATAAGTAAATACACTTCTCTGATTTCTCTTCTCAACGTCTCTTGCTCGTAGACGACTTTTCGACAAGGGTACAAAATACCCTTTGCATCAATTAAATGCGCATACGAATAAGTTTGTCAGTGTTTTTATGAACCATTCTGAAGAAGACTATTGAAATGGGATTACAAGTTTTTAGTGGCAAATAAAAATGTCTTGTTTTAATTCCTATTTCCAATGTTTCTTTTTTAAATTCTAAAATCCATGTGAAGCCATGCATACGTTAAATAATATAGTCCTACCTAATTTATTTCAGCATAATGCTAAGGACGAGTTAATCAGAATCATATTTTTTAAAGTTTATAAACCATCCTTAAGGTATTAAAATTAAGGAAAACATTAACCTTCGGTCTAATTCCTATGTCTCAGAGATATCATAATCTAACACCCGCTTCCGGTGGAATCTTATGGTACACGTGTACAATTTCTTTACTGCTCCATGCATACTGTATAAACCACATCATATCAAATATTTATGCAACTTTACGCACAGCTTTATTCTTCGAGATGTAACAGCATTTCATCATAAAAGGCACTTTTACAACAATTCCAGACATAATAATTCGTTCGTTTAATGGTGTGAACTAAATCAATTATAATAATGTCGGCTCCAGAATGTAGGAGAGTAAAGGCGCATAATTATTGGGGAAAAATCAGTTTGCATTTTTTTATAATAAGGTCAAAGGTGAATGAATACGATAAAACACTAATAAAGTTTCAAAATCATTTGTGGTACAAGCAGATTACAAATCCCTGATTCACCAAAATTTAAATGGTTGAAATAGTTTGACTTTAAATGTTTCCGTCGGGTTTTCACATTTTCTAATTGTAAGTCTGCTTCTTTGGTACAGTAATTGGTATAATACTGGTGTGTAACTTTTTTAATATTTGGAACATTGGAATGTTTATAACATTATCCTATCAAATATTGTTCTGTATGTATTATCAAAGCATTTTTAGTTCATGGGTACGAGGGGTAATGAAAAATGAAATTATTCAGTGGTTCAAATAAAGATTATGTTTAGTACATATAAACATTGAATATAAAGTGGCCTAGTCGTATGACTCATGAATGATATAGGCTTACATTGTAACCTAAAGAAGGAACATGACCTAAAGTTATTATTTCGTGTTGCCGTCAGGTTCCCACACCTCAAACTTTTACATCTTTTGAAAAGATTGTTGAATTGCATATCTATAGTCAGTTCAATCGTCATCCCTTAATGCATTCTTCGTAAAAATTAATTGAAATCATATTAAATTTCAAGAGTTATCCCTAATATTTTCTATGCTTTTTCCAGTAATGCGCTTTTAAATTAGTTCAATGCAGTGCTCCAGTTTTATTCAAAGTGAACGGATTTAAATTATTTCATACAATTGCAACTGCATCCCATGCTCATATTATTCTTATTTTCTTATATGCTGACTGTGGCATTCTGGCATTTGAGAGAATAAAATTCAAGAGGTATCAATTAAAATTTGTTCATCATTGAAAACTTTGCAGTAGTTTCATGCCTCTCAAAAACACAATTGAACATGCATTTATTATGCTTAAATTAAATACTTTAGCTTGTCCATTTGTATATTATTTAATAAATCTATGAGTAGATTCTGTAAATTTTTTTTCTCTGCCAGAAATGAGTGACGACTGACGAGTGTTGCGATGCAAAGGCATCTCAAGTCTGCAAGGCATATGTATGTACTCATAACTTTCATATTGTGGGTTCATTTATTCAATATACTTTCAGGCTCTTAAATACAAAATGGAAGTGAAATTACTACTACGTTTCAGCTGCTAGAAATTAGATTCTCGTTGTACCAACTACAACTATTTGAACACGCTTTAGACAGACATTTAGTTTAAACTTACTCAACTGAATCGTGTCTATTTGGAGATGCAACAGAAATATTTAATGAACTCTCCCATTTTCCCCGCTCTTAATTAAAAACGTTAAGGTAAGGTAAAATGAAGTAAAACCACAATTTCGAAATGGTGGAGGTTGAATTAAGCGGTCGATATAAATTAGGATTTCTATGTAACAAATAACAAGATTGTGGCGAAAACTCAAAAGTCAAGTCAATTTTTAGACGTTTCTACTTTACCGTTAGTTTTTATATCACCAATTGACTGTTTTGGAATAAAAGCTTATGTGTCCCCACTGACAACTGATTTGCATACCTTCCATAATATGTCAAAGTTAAAGGCCTTTTGCGTTTTCCATAAAACCTGAGCAAATGCATAATCGTGTTTTTTAATTGAAGTGTATTTTTCGATGATCAAATTTGAAAGATGTAAGGAAAGACATTAAGATTACATTCACCCCTTTGTTACAATGTAATCGAACGCATGTTTTAATTTTCGTATAAACATTCGCAATTATATACTGTATACGTAAGTAACCTGCTATACACCGGGGATTAATTATTAAATTATTATACTATACGTACTGTATAACTACAATATGAACAAAATTGCCATTTGCTAATGTTTAATAGCTTTATACACGCTTGCATTATACGAGACAAAAAGTAAATTAAAAAAATTATCGAGTAATGTAATTCTTTTCCTATTAGAATTAGTAAAAATGAGGAGAAGTGAGAATATAAAAGTGCATTGCTAAAAGTAAGACGTGAGCAAAAAATTCACAGTCAAGTACAGCTATATAACGATCAGTAACAAATGCAGTAGTGTGCCAATTCCTATTGCTACTAATCTCTCTATACATACTACAAATAGACAAGCAAGCGAAACATTGCCAGTTTGTTGTAAACGCAGAATTGTGAATACTAATACGACAAATGTCCAAAAAAACGACATCGACATGCCTTTTGTCTGCTTGCACATGGCGTTTGGTTACTTTCATTCGTGATTACTGGTTCGCTCTGCTGTGATGTGATATTGCTGCCGTTGCGTTATTGTCTTCTGATGATGTCTCCGAGTAAATGAGAACTTTAGCATTAACACTTGATAGAACGCAAGTCATCGGCATTTATCATCCGATAAATCAACAAAAAATTGCAAAGGCTGCTTCATCAAATTCTGATAGTGTAGAGATTGCTGAGCATCAAAATATCACCACCGCCTTACCGTCGTCGTCGTCGCACTATCATCAACGTCATGGCGTATCGCTGTCGTTGTACGAAACGAACAAAGAAGTAAATTGTTGCACGCATCGTACTCATCATCTTGAGTCACAGTTCGCTCATCCCTTTTCATTTCTCATTAAAACGAAAACTACCTACACGCATAAACCATCATCCCATTCTCAACCAAACCAAGCCAAAATCATCCTCTTCACCGTTCAATGGAACGGGCATAGAATCTCTGTGGTCGTCGTCACCATCAGTACATCACTGCCAGGTACGATGACCAAGTCCCACGTACCGAAACGGCAAAAACAACAACAAACAACTAGGCAAACGGACAAACTATTAAAGACGGTGTGCTGCAAAAATTTCTTCAACTTCAGCAACATATGCGAGTTTTGGTGTGATCATTTCATATTATTATGCATCCGTGTTGTTCTTCTGTCCACACATCTCATTTCAGTCAGGTAGCATTAGCATATTTGGCCATCAAGATGATAATGATGATGGAGCACATTTTCTTCCCTAAATCTCTATCACGCAAAAAAAGAGTTTCTACAATCCCTACCTAAGATATAATACCTACAAAATATTTGCATCTTAGAAAATGCGTGTAGGTATGCTTGCAAATAAGAGATGTCACAAAAAGTAACAAAGGAAAAATCGGAATTAAATTTTCAGTGTTACAGGACTGGAATGATTTAATTTCTTCATAGTTGCATATACCTGTCTCTTCATTCAGGGCTATCATAATAAATTAGTTTAGTGCATGGGTTATTCATGAAAAACCATCAAAGTACAAAATTTTCAAAACCTTTTTACAAGGGTAAACGTATCACTGCGTACCGGAGCGCTACTCCTTTGCCATTTTAGTAAAAAAAAAAGAGATGGATGAGCAATCATAAAATGTATGATAGAGCTACATGCCTGAAACGGCGACGACGGCGGCGGCGTACCATGAATACTTACATTACTCCGATTCCGACCTGTAGTCATAATAAACAATACGAAGAGGGTATAAAAGAGGAATATTTGATGGACGTTTTCTTAACAGCCCCTTTTTTGCACCAGGCAATTCTCAAGACGTTCATCACTTCCTTCTCAACAACTGCAGAGTGGTAGTGTTCTAAGCAATACTTTTCCTTTTATTATCTCCTGGCCTGGCTGTAAGAGATGTGTCTGCCTTTGTCTGGTAGTCTTGGTGGATCGCGGTACTCGCCTTATAAAAGTTCTCGGATCAGTTAAGTATGAGATAGGAGTAATTTCTCTGCTGCTTCATCGTTTGCTTACCAAAGAGCAACGCAGGATCGTCATGATCCAAGAACTCGTCTTAACACACATCAAGTATCTCACTTGCGATTATATTTATACCAGTTTTAAATGACTTAAAATACTGAGCAGTTTGATAAAAGTAAAGCATGCTGTTTTAATACAGATATTTTCCTGCAGTCCACATTAATGGTACTTATGTGGTCCCAGTCACATGTATAAAAGGGAGTCATGAGTCATTTTATACTATCCCAACATCACCACTTTTTCTTTCCTTACGTTTCCTCTCCTCCTTACACGATATTTAAAATCCATTATGAGAGATTAGTTTTAAAGGCATGGAAAGCAGCAACGAGTGAGCACCGAATGTTCCATTTTCGTGTTTACCCTTAGTAATCTCACGGCAACCACTAATCCATATCTTAAGTAGCAGAAACCTGCTAGAATTGATGAGAAACTTAGAAACGAAACGTTTAGTTTAAAGAAAATTCTTCTGCACTAGGTTATTACCATTGTAATATAATGAGTTTATTATTACGCATGCTGAAATGTCAGTACGTGTGTATCCTGCACATTTTTTTGCTGACAACCACTTCACAACATAGACACATCGTGTGCAAAACATGTCGTTCTGATAAAGGAAAGTGGCCTCCGTTGACTCCGCCAATGAACCCAATGTGCAGTATAGCGCTGCGGTTTGGTCAAGTCATAAACCACACATCATAACTTATATACATGCTGTTATTATAGTATTTTTATATCATCCAGTTGAGAATTTATGAGCAGATAAACTTTGCACCGAATGTAGAGTAAAATCGCAGTACTATTATTAAACCCAGTTGCTTTATAAACAATAAAACATTTCTTTAGCACATTCAAAGAGATTTATTGAAAATTCCGTTGGTCTACACTTTAATTCAGGACGAACCTGACTTTTTCTACGTTGGTATCTGTCTTGTGGGGTGTGGCGCTGCCAGGGTAATATGCATTGTTTCAATAAGCTGGTAGCAAATGTCGTTTGTATCAAGTAATTTCAAAATCGTATTTTCTTGTCTGAGACGCCTTCGTTTATTTGGTTTGTACAATGTATTAGCCTTCGAATTCCTTCCAAATAGAGCAAGCAATAAAATGTGCTAAAATCCCAATGCATGGAATAAATTGCCTGATATTGCAGAAAATACCAATGAAGCAGCAAGTGACAAGCATGCGTTCGCTTGGACGGAGTGGTCTGAAGCGGTCAGTTTTCAGCATTGAGGCCTAATATTTATTTTGTCACCACTGGAGAAAGTAGTGTACAGTTACGTTACGATTCTATGTTCACATAACGCAATGAGGTTTGGGAAAAGCAGGTTACCGGCGAATTTGTCAACGGATACATAGTCAACCAGGCAATGCTGTCAAAATAATTATAAATAGTCAACATTGTCTAAAGTTTTAAATTATCATTTTCCACAGACAATGTTGCATAGACTAACAACTATACATAATTTACTATTATTCCGGGTTCACAATTTTGAAGTAGACTGTTTGGATATATTTAGTGTACTAATACCGGTTGACTATCTTTCCGGTTGCCTGCTATTCTTTGTCTGCTTTTCCGTATCCCAACTCAAAGCGACAGGTTAAAACAAAAAACGTCATATGTCGACGAATGCAGCAAAAACGTTTTTATTGACCTGTTCCAATACCCCAAATGAAAAAAAAATTCAATTGTAAATGACCACACAATAAAGTTTTAGGTCTTCAACATATAACAAACAAACAAAGTCAATGTTGCATTTTTATCGCTCTATACCCTTTTCATAGGCGAAACATTTGAGAGTTCGAACAAAGTAAGATACATTGGGGATGTCAGACAATGGAGTCGTAAGTCCTTGTCCTCAACTCCACTCGGCACCATGCGTTTGTTTGTACCTTCGATTTTTATTTTCACCTGTTAGTTTCTGAGCTGAAAAGAAAATAGGGATTGGGATTATTATTACAAATGAAACCGAAACGCTAAACCTGCTGTGCATTGAAAAAGGAAGAAGCCTCCGGCCATGAAGATCTCCATTTCGTTGTGTTTCTTTCTAGGCTTACTTTCCATTAAAGTATAACAGCACTGCATTCAACGTTAGGTTCATGCAATTCAATGCTGTAAAAACGAACTTCTTGCTCACTTTATAATTGAGGGATCTAGGGTACTTTGCAATGGCGTTTCATAGAATGTTATTTTATTATATACCTTACCTATCGTTCCCCCAAGTTAAACAGGAAAATTGGACTTATTTACTAAATCAGCTTTATTGGTGTTTTACCTTATTATCAATTTTGGTGTAGGATAGCACACGCTTGTTATACATATTTTAAGATGAACGGGTTTTAAATAGATAGATGCGGTATTATCCATATCGATATGACCACCAATTGTACCGTCCCTGACGAATTCGGAAAGAAACTGAATTAACTGCAACAAGGATAATTTTTAAACTATTTTCTCAGGGAAAGGTTATAGTATAATATAATGTATGAATGGGTAAGTAAAATTCATCAACTCATTAAATCTTTAAGGGGAAAAACTGAAGTGAGACGCATGTGTTTAGCTGGCACGATGCCTAGCAATGAAAACAGGTATTTTACATGAAGGAATAAGTCTTTTATTTTTCCATGAAAATAAAATTAAAGGGAAACTAAAAAGTGTAATACTGTTTTCGAAGAACTTAAATTTTGATATAATAGTACTTATATATTAAACATGATTGAAGAATGAAAACGCTACAAGGGTTCTTCGAAATGATCTTTGAGCTTTTTTACTTAAAAGAGTGTATTTGACGATGAGTTAAGTAGAACTCCAAAAATATCTGGGAATGACATGTCAAAGACTTCGGAAAAACTCAACAGTTCGTTTAAATTACTTCGTCGTACAGATTTCATGTAAATAAGTTTACGAAGAAAAAAAAGTCTGGGCAAACTTCTTGGATGTGATCCTTTCCTTCCATCACATGTCGGTAAGCAATTGAATGCAGAAAAGTAAAATTCAACAACTCTTTCGCATACACAATGAAGATATAGCTTTAGTTGTAGTATACTTGTAAAAATCATACAAAGTACAATTATTTTACATTTCTACTACACAAATAAAACGTTCATGTTTTAAATCAAAATGAGCAGCAATAAATTTTACTACCAGTGTTTAATAGTAATTGTATGTGAAATTTACTACACAAATAGTTACTTAGTGAAATCACTTTCACTATACTCTGATTAAATATTACGGGCTTTGGTCAAAATACGTTATGACTTGATGGTAAAAGAATCCTTTTCAAGTTAGCCAGTCTAGCACAAAATTGAAATGAGTTGAATGCCTCACTATTAAAAAAGTGAAACAAAAGAAACTCTTCAGCCTTTAGATTTATTCCAAATACCTCATCAGCGTTATGAATTTAGTACATTAGCAGATCAGATCGAATAAAATTTATTTCAATTTAAGTGTCCAGGAAGTTCCTTGTAACCTTTCACGGATTGAGTTGTACGTGACTATAATACAGCCATTGGGTTTCAGATTTACCCTTAGCCGCTTTCTAGCAACTTTTCAAATCACTTCAACTTCAAGAATCCCTTTTCAAAGAAACGTGCTATGCATGCTATGAAAATGCCATCTTTGCAATTTCATTAGCTATCCGTCTTTTGTACTCCATTATGCTTAGATTTACTCGACAATTAATTAACTTTATATTTTTTTATTTAGGAATTCCCATTAACCTTTTACAATTATTTAATTTGCCTACGAAGCATCACAACTCAGAATATAGCGTTCAGCACAAAAGCTTTTTATAACTCCAAAATTGAGCTTTACATGTGCTATATGCAGATAAACCATGTACACTATTATATATTATATGCCAAATACCACGAAGTGAAAGTTTACAGTCAATATATGCATTTATAAGCTAACACATTAGTGCTCCAAAAACAAAATGCGGAAAGTGCTTGACACACTTTCCTCTGAATGCGAAATCCTGAATCCTGACTTCCTTATTAATCTAGCAATAACCTTCGGGAGTAGGAGAAAGGTGATAAAGCAGAACAACAGTAGTTGCTTGTGGTGTCGGTGCTGATAGCTTTTTGAAAGCATAGAATCATAACGGAATTTCTAACTTATCATTTTCAATAAAAAACTCTTTAAATGGTCCATTTAGTTGGTTATGTGGAACGGTAAAGGCAAACTGTCAGATAGTCTCACAAAAGCAAACATAAGGAAAGTGACTGAAGATAAGCGAGACGCAAGGCAAGGCACAGTCTGTATGCGTTGGGCATTCAGCTGGAAATTTATCAGCAATTCTAATAAAAGTATCTTGAGTGCTGTGAGATGGTAATTCTTCTCAATAAATTCAAGAGTTAAAGGGTTCACTGTGGTGTTCTGAAAGTCTAATGTTTTCGGATGTGCATATTCCATTTCAAGACGCATCCTCTCACTCTGACTACACTCCGTCAAAAGACATACATACGTATATATTGTAGATATTTTTTGTCGATTGTGAAGGCTCCAGGTATATTAGCCATAAAGTCTCAGGCAAAGCAATGAAGATTTGAAGACCACAGGCCAAATGGACATAACTTCCAGCCGTCGTCATCATCGAAGAAGGAGGATGTTTCCATCGCCATGCCTTGCCTATCATGCGTGTATAAGCAGGACTGGCATTAGACAGGCTGAATCCGTTTGAAGGAAATGGACAAGCGCTACTGCCGCTGGTTTTTTACATGCGGATCCCTCAGCCATCTTTTATACGAGAAGACAAAGACGAAAACTCGTTCGATCCATTTGTATATAATAACCATCAGCAGACGGGCTCACGTTTGGGCTCCAGTCAGATTTCGGAAAACACGACGTATTCTTTGTGGTTAATGCCTGGGTTTCAGACCAAACATCATCCTAAATAATATTATGAAAATCATAACTTGGGAAATAAAGGGATCGTAATTTGTCTGCTGATCTGCAGTTGGTTGGGCAGTGTTTGAGCATTAACATTTTGTGTCTCCGTGGCCTGTGGCAGCCATACTACCTCGCAGCTCACCGTCTGACAGATGATGAAATCCAAGATTTCCCTTTCATCTTCACAATCCCAATTCCAACCTTTTATTACATATGCATGATTTAGTGCTATTGCTCTAACATATCTCAAATTGAACTTTCTACTCTGAAATTATAAGTTTATCTACAAGCAAAAAGGAATACAAAATAGGGTTCCACTCTACTGTCAAAGTGTGTTCGAGTAAATAAGGAAAGGGAAGAGATGAAATGCTGTCTGGCTATCTCTTACGCAAGTTTTACAGCGAGATTTATGCATTTTGTGTTATGTCATCAAGTTTATCTATCCTGACCCTTTGTCGTTTATGTCAACCTTAAGCTCTGCTCTGGTTGCATAGTTACCTCTTTGTTCTGGGAACTTTTAGTTGTACTTGAATGATTTTATTAGTAGTAGTATGTAATAAGAAAAGCGAAAGTGAAGCCCCGTTCAAAAATTAGGTCTAATCGAACCTCCGTGCTTTGGGCCAAACACTGCGAAATGTGCTCCACCATTTCTCGAATTAATGAATTCTACCATGCTGGTACACAAAAGAATGAAGGTAATCATCTCTTGTCGTTTAACTTTAATGTATTTTCTTGATGTAGGAATTATTCAATAGATATAAGAGAAAGAGAGGATACGAAAGAAACATTTGGTTTTTGCGACAGGACGGAGGTAGAAGAAAGAATGTAGGAGCTGAGCGGATATCTGGTGATCCGTTTAATGTCCCTCGAACGAATTTAAAATTACCGATGCCCTTTCAGCTCGCCTTTTATGTTTGCACTTTACGATGAAAGATAAATTTAAATCCTAAATAAAATTTCATATTAAATTTGATAATTTAAACTTATGTCAACATGAGAACAAAGCAAAAGCACTTTTAGAATTATCAACCAGCACACTAAAAAAGATTTTCTCGTAACGTAATTTCTTCTTTGAAACGATAGCATGAAAGAGAATGAGAGAGCTGTAAATGTACGTTTAAATGAGTTTTGTCCATTTATTTTAAAATGAAATTTATGCAAAACAATTATTAAGTAAACATTTATTAGATTTGATTACGACTCTGTTTTGCGACGTTACAACTAATGATTTTAATTGATAGGTTCGCATCTCACTGATCTGGAAGTTAATAAATACATAGACAGTCATTTTCGAGTCGCGTTGATGTTCGACTACAATTGCTATTTACTTACATTTACCTTACCTGAATCTGATCCAAAAACTGCTCTGGTTCTCTAGCTAACAAAGATTTTATGTAGGTCCAATCTCGTTTTGCCAAAATAATCACAAACACAACAATTTCATTGCAAAAAAAAAACAACCGCCAATTTGTCCAACTTTTGATGCGATATACAACTGACAAGTTACAAAACAACCTTAAATCCTCTAAATGTAGCCGGGTAAACTAAAAGCAAATAAGTTACCAACCCTCTAATAATCCTTAAGAAATAAAAAATTACTAGATATTTAAATTCTAAATTTATGATCTTTTCTTTAGTAGCCTGGTTAATTTATGCAAAACTACGACTTCGATCGTGTGGCAATGTTATTCTAAACGACCTTGAGTGCAAAATGTAAATACACTTGCTGAAACATTTGTTAGCTCTACAATACTTAAAATTAATCATTAAAAGTTTAATTTGACCTTAACGTGAGCTATCAGAGGAATATACCAAACCTAAGCTTATTTCAAACCAATTTCAACTCTCTTGAGTTTGAGTTGACATTTGAGCAATGTTTCTGGTTGGGTCTCTATTTGTTGTTGGTTTATAATTGAGCTAGGTCAAAGGTCAGTCAACACAACATAATTTGGTTGGCCGTGTCCCAATTAGGCGATTTACGGTACGTCAAAACCATTTTACTTCCTCCCCTGGTAAACTCGTCCTCTCGAATTGAATCGACCGGAGGATGGTCATAAATATGTAAAAGCGATATGTATGCTTAGGCGATGTTGAATTTGTTGTGTAGAACAAAAAGTTATAATATAAACAAAAGCAGTCTTCGGTAAACGGCCTTTGATGACTTTGGGTACATTGTACAGTGCGAGCCAACTGTCAGTAAATGGATGACGAGAAGGATGAAGGAATAGCTAATCGTATTAACCAGGACTGAAATTTTCACTCCTAATGCTTTACTTCATGAATAAAAAGCTGATTGCTAGTCAGTCAGTGCAACCCAAGTCATAGGAAAAGTCAGAGATACGAGAAAAGCGTTGAAAAAAAACGTTGCAGAAAACGTCCAGAATCCAGACGACGTACGTTTTTAGTAAAACTGGGTAAAGCCCACGAAACAACTGTGAATGATATTCATCCGTTGCAATATGTAATTTTTCATAAAGAAAACATGTCGTGTCTGTCTGTTTGGATTAACATCAAAAGTAGTCAAATTTCGCTACAAGGAATACTGGACTGAAATGACATTCGTACTTCATCGATAAGCTTACAAAAGTGGGAGAGAAATAACAATTCAAGGACTGTTTATTCAGGGATCACTTTAAGGATAAAGTACAGCTAAAAATCCCATAAACCTTGAATTGAGCAAAGATTACCGTGGCCTCGCTGCAAATTCGGAAGTTATCATATTCATCATCCAGATTGAACTTTCAATGATTTCCGAGTCTGGTAAAAAATTGTTAGGAGAAATGAGCGTTCATAGAATCTCTGTTTCCACAGTTTGTACAGTTCAAGAAATGTAAATCAAAGACATCAGAGAGGATGAAAATCTGATGCGACTTGAAGCAATATCGTGAATTAAACAAATAACAACAATCATTCATCAAACTTTTCTAATCGAAAGTGCACTATTGTATCTATCCTAACCTTGTATATAGTTAAAACCAGTTTCTCACAAATGTAGGTTTATTTCTTCTTACTTTAAGGAAGAAAAATGCATAGAATTGTGGGGTTAAAGTTCGGTCATTTAACTGTCCCACATTACATTCATGCAACTAAATTTAAATTACATTTATCTAACTAAAATATTACTTTCGATTGATATTTAAATAACACCGCTGCAGACATTTTTTGAAGTATAGTAGCGATAATCTCGTTTCGCATTTATTTTCTATTCAAAAGCGAAACGCTTCCGTATGAGCAGATATGATAACCCATGACCCAAAGCTTTTAATATTATTGTATTGGCAAATCGCACTTAGAAATTAGTCGTAATTCGTTTTCGGCAAACTGTTTGATTGAAATTTTTCTTAAAATTCATAGATAACAAGTAAGTTCGGCAATTTTACGCTAAAAGCCATCATCATCCATCACTTATCAGCCGCCACCAGTCCGTCATATTATGCCCCGTCAACGTAGTGTAGGTGGCTGTAAAAACAACTGCTGTCAGCAAGTTTTCACGTAAATCTAAAAGAAAAGTATTGCGGAGCTACAAAGTTATTGTAAATACTTTGGGCAGAACAGAAATGGTGAAATTTTTGACCCGTATCGGATAAAAAGTTTTGATGTAACCTTCCTACACATCATAACTATCACCATCATAAAAGCCAAAGCCAAACACATTTAAACTATCATTTTTGTTGTCGCTTGCAATGCAATACGAAACAAAAGCGTAACTGCCACTTGCCTTTTATCAAACAATACCACTTTGCAATTTTAGGATTTAAAAAGTCTGTTCTGTGTTGTCATCGGGAAAGTTTATACCAAGACGTATGCATAACGCACTATAATGCACCTAAATATTAGGTTTACATATAATTATACAAAATAAATAAGAACCGTGTGCTCATTTTGTTAGCCAGCCAAGTTTACATTTACAAAGTGAAAAAGTTGAAGGTTTAAAAGATTCTTGTAAGTTTTTCACCTATAAGAAAAGGGAAAAGAGTACGCGGTATGTGAACTTTGTACCAACAAACTGAAATCGGATTGTCATTATTTAACTCATGATAAACAGGAAAATCATGGGTGTAGAGCCATCTGATTTATAGGACCAACTGTATTTGTGTGTCAATTGTCATCAGATGCAGACTTTGTGCATCGTTCATTTCATTCCATTCTATTTTGCATACGAAACACCAGACGCTGGGGAATGAGTGCATTGGCATTTGCCTCGGTAAGAAACGAACCAATGTTTGTAAACGTAATGTCTTGTATCTTCACTAATGCAGTTGGCAGATGGCTCTAAATCTAATTAAATCCCACATCAGAATGTTTCAAATACATTCTCAGCGCAGACTTACGATAAGCTTTTATTTACTCCATTCCAAATCATTTTTATTGTCTTCTTTAACAGAACAGACTAGAACTAAACGAAAGGTAGACGGTGGGTGTGCTAATCTCTTTACTAGGCGAGCCGTCGACCCAAACTAAAAATCATGCGGAATTCCGTCAAAGTTAACAAAAAAGACATGGCCAGAAGGCCAGCTCTAACACTATTAGGTACAGATTATTTTTTCGGAGTATTTCTATCCTGAAAATAATCGAAATCGTATAACTCCTTGTTAAAAAACTTTCTACAATAAATTGTGTTCTTACAGATACCTTGTAAACCTTTCGTACAAGCACATGAAACACAGGGGATAAGTAATTGCTTTTTAACTTAGGTATTAATTTTGTGCATGTCGAACTAACAGCTGCATAAGGTGCCACTTTCGAATAATTTGCATTTATTTTCCTTTCCCGTTTCTATATTTATCTCAATAAAGAAGGTTCTACCCGCTCAGATTTCTTCTGCAAAATGTATGGAAAGCAAGGAAAGTAAAGTAAATATTAACAGGCTTTCACAGAGAAAGAGAGAACCGGAGAAAAGCAATAGCAATGGTATTGGAAGGTACCACAACACTGGAAGTGACATTAAAGTCCAAAACAAGCATTTTATGCTTTGTAATAATTCACGTGATGTAATACTTCAGGTAAATGGCGTTACCCAAGAAACAGGAAGGAACCAACTTTGACTACGAATTATGCATTTCTTAGCAGAAAATAATTTTCCTAAAATGAAAGCATGTGGAAAAAGCGTTTGGAAGAAAAAGTAAACTAAATAACTGCAAAGCACGCTTGATCTAATGCTGCGATGCAAACTTACATAATGTAAGTACTGTTGTAGGCATATAGGGTTTCAATCAAACGAAACGTGTCGGTGTTACAGTTAACAGCAAAGGGGATTGATCCATACATATTTTTAAATGCACGCATGTACATAAGTCGATGCATAATAATATTACGTGTGTGCATGGAATGACGGTAATTTGAAGCCGTGAAAAGAAGTGGTTGTAAACAGGAAAGTTTTTCCTCTTTCTTCAGGGTTATCGACCTGATGGGCAATATTTCCCGGGTCGGGGTGTTGGAATTGCATGCATGCTGTCTTTTTCTATTCCACCCGTGCAAAAGTTGTGTCTCGTCTCTACCGTATTAATGAAAATCATTACATTTGACTATGACGAATCAGGCGGTGGCGGACAGACCTTCCTACACACATGAGCCAAACCGAAATCTACTTACGAACATGCTACCGGCAAAGCACATGTATTTTGCATTTTACAATAAAACAACTGAATTCAGAAACTTCTTCAATGTTGAGTGGAAACAGTTGCGATTGCGTTGAAAAACTAAATGAACGTACTTAAAATCTGTTCTACACAGTGCTCATTCACCAAAGTTTCTGTGAAAGCCTCAATAATAAAAAACTATGTATTACAATCCTTTCTACTTATGAAATAAGAGTGTAAGTGAGGAGACGCAGACGTCTTGGTCAGACAGAGAGAACGTTATAAAATCAAATTTTATTACCTCATATGCTATGACATATGCTTTTGTCTTAAAACTTTCATCTTAATTCAGACGACGAATGATTGACGTGGCTAACCGTTAGGGTTACTTTCCTGTGATTCTGATTACAAGAATGTTGCACGAAGCCATTTTCTGTTTTAATAAAAGGATAAATATTTTAATATTGCAGATTAAATCCTTTGAGATTTCCGTAACATAACCGTTATATGCCAAACTGGCTGAAAGTATGGTTCATTCAAAATTATCTGCGGTTCCATCTTTAAGTAACTACAGTTCCCACAGCCACGGCACATGCCTTCGGAAAACCTTGTATAAATGCTAAGGCATTATACATGTATTGATGAATGATTAAAGAGAGATTTTAGGCATCCTCGAGTGAAACCTGAAATTAGGGTTTAATATGCCCGTATGCCTGCGATGTAAACCAAACAAACTCCTAAGCAACGTGTCCACGCCAGAAATAAAAAAGATACTGCATAAACAGTACGAACGTAATAGTAATGAAATCATATTTTTTAGACAAAATCCACAGAAAGTTTGACGAACTATATACATGTCGGTTGTCGAACTTTACGAGGAAATGTGTGGCACAAACACACCGACAATGTTGTGCTACTACTTTCACTCCGACCGTCTTAAATATTACCATCACGTATATCTAAGCGCGAGAGAAAATAACCTGGAGAGATGCACACGTCATGTCATTCAAGTATTTTATCGGTGTCATGCGGAAGTGTGAAGATTGCTGTTTATTCCTGTGTCAATTTGCCAGAGTGCCAGAGCAGATTGAATTCATCATAATATTTTACCTCGGCTAACATTGTCATTTGATTTTAGGTGAACCACTTTTTAACACACGGGTCGTGGCTTTATTGGGAAAAGTAAAATGGAATTACAAAATTAGAATAATGTATGAATTTAATCAGTCCATCCTATTGGATGGAGATTGTTGGTTGTCATGAGAATTTAATTTCTTTCAAAGTATGACCAACGATGATGACAGGAGGAAGTTTAGTCGATACCATGAATTTACCCCATCTGCGTTTCCGCTCACGTCAAACTTCGTATAATGATTCATCAAGAAATTATCCACCTACTTTTTTCTGTTACAGGGTTGTCCGTATTGCTGAAACTAAGTGTAAGTCCCTGTCGCTTACAACATAATAATGGCTACACCAACTTTCCAGTTAACCCTTTTCTTTGTATCAGTACCAGCCACAACTTCCAAAGAAAAACATCGATGAATCATTTTTGTTTGCCTTTTTCTCATTCATTAGATTTGCTAGTTCCAGTTCACTGCAAAGAATGTTTATTTGTTTGTGTTGTGCTGACTGTTGGCTGTCATCGAGGGCAGGAGCACGACTAATGTGTTATGCATTCACATTTCCATTTCCCATGCTTCTCCGTGCATTTACCCTGGAATGCGTTTGTCTGTTCCTTCCGACTTAGGGTATGTAGCCCTGCAGGAGTATCAATCCTATGATGAATCTCTTGGCATATCCTAAATTCACATATACTATGTAATACTGCCAAAAATGGATTTCGTATTTTTAGGGATAAACCATAAGGTCAATAACTTGCACAAAACTGACTTCAGGTGCCAATGGCATTCATCAAGTTATACTCAACAGGAAGCAGCAGAGACAGAAAAAAGGTTCCTTGTCAAAAATTTAACGATGAGTGCATACATAGCTCTTCCAATTCAATCACACAATTCCCATTTGGCACAATCCCCTACTGATGAATTTTCTTTCCTAAACAGTATATCTTTCCAAGAGACATAAATAAAATACAACTCAAAGATTTATGGTGTTGATAAATAAATTGCAAAGGATGCTTTCAAAGTTTTCTTAGAACTTGGATGGGATAACGGTGGAAAAAAATCAAGTGTCAATAACATCAAACGTGTAGTGTAATATACTGCTTTGTCAGTTAAACTCACTGACTTCAAAGAATTTTGCAATAAGTGCAGGCATGTTCCATTGATACAAGCATCATGTTTTATGAAATATGAGCTGTCTCTGTGTTTTACATTAGTTGTTGTCACCAAAGCCATTTCTTCACGTACTTTCATGAATAACGCTGTTTTCAAGTTAACAAAGACATCCGACTCAACTTTCAAATCTCACCGAAATTGCGACTATTCAGTTTAGCTAGATGGACAATTCGTAGTTCCCATGAGATTCATAAGAAATATCTACGCTTGCATTTCAGAATGAGAACGAAAGCAAACATGCATAATGCAAAAGATGAAAAAGTACACGAAAAAAACATTCATATTCATGGGTCAACGACTTTACAGCAACATTTACAAATTCGAAATGCATTTCTTATTGCTTTCATAGTATAAACAACGCCTAAATTGAGTGTTATCATCATATTCTGTTATTCTGTCGATAGTATAATATTGTGGACGTTGTGCAGGCAGCCCTGAATCCTGAGGCATTGCTTGTCACTTTGGTATAGAGCTGTATTTTATTACACGCTAATGAACATAATCGTCTAATAAAAAACTTTGGAAAGACACTTGCGCTTCCCACTTGGGTCACCGTCCTATTCATTTCGGACATCAAATGATAAAAATAAAGTATAGAAGTAGCCCAAACGAGCTGGATAGAAAAATAATATTCACTTATTGATGTAAATATAGGTTTAGGTAGGTATGTTATTTCAGTGTTGATAATGTATGCGATACCGCTCAACGGTAGTCCCGTTTCTTACCTATCCCGCGATCCCGGATAGCGGGATTTTGGACCCCGATTTTTCGAAAAATGCGGGAATTTTGAGGACTCCGGCAAAAATAAAAAGTTCCGAGTTTTTTTGACATTTCCCGCAAAAAAATCTCTCAAAATAATTTTTTCTTACATTTTTAAGGACAAAATATTTCCGAAAGTTTTTTTCCTCTTAAACCACTTTAACTCTTGGTTTAAAATGGTTTAATGTCAGATTTGACTTTTTTTGAACTCTTGATAAACCACTTTAACTCCAGGTTTAAAATGGNTGACTTTTTTTGAACTCTTGATAAACCACTTTAACTCCAGGTTTAAAATGGTTAAAGTCAAATTTAACTTCCTTTGAACTCTTGATAAACCACTTTAACTCCTGGTTTAAAATGGTTAAAGTCAGATTTAACTTCCTTTGAACTCTTGATAAACCACTTTAACTCCTGGTTTAAAATGGTTTAATGGTGAGTCAATAGGAGTTATCATGGTTTGTGTATGAAATTTTTTGAAATGCTCCACTTGGAGTGATTTTAGCTTAAATTGTGTGAATTTAGCTTTCAAAAATAAAAATGCGGGATTTTTTTCTATCGATGAGCGGGGTAGGGAAATCTTGATTTTCCCGAATAGCGGGATTTTTCAAAAAAATTGTAAGAAACGGGACTACCGCAACATCCCCAAGCGCCCATCATGTTCCCCTGTGAAATCTGCGGCAACCACTTCCCTGACAAGGACAAAGACATGACCTCCACCGTTGAAGAATACTACACGCATTGGATTTCACACTTTTACTCAATTGCGGGATTTTAAGCTTTTAAAAATGCGGGATTTTTTTCTATCGATGAGCGGGGTAGGGAAATCTTGATTTTCCCGGATAGCGGGATTTTTCAAAAAAAATGTAAGAAACGGGACTACCGCCGCTCAACAATGTTAGGTGACAGATACTCAATATATAATAGAATGACAATTGACCAATCGATCCTGATATACTGCATGAAAGATTTATTTCATCAAATTTATTGAACATTTAAATGTTTAATTAAGTCTCATGTGAGAGGGATATTGGTCGCATTACCGCTTAAAACCTAAGTATGTCAAAGAAAAAATAATTAATTATTCATTGTTCGTCAATTGGATTTTAGTGCCAGAAAAACAGCATGACTATATTGAGTCCAGGATTGAATTCAGAAAAACCAAATAAATGATGAAAGAAAGATACCGTATGAACTAACCAAGCGGTATGGAGTAAATATTTCGGTTTTAAATGTCTTCTCAAAATTTGTTTTGTAGGTAAGTTCGATAATACAGATACTCAATGTCAGTGTTAAACATACAGGGTAGTTATTGAATATTAGACTTTATTTCATTACAATATCACATATTTTTTCCAGAATTTTTTATGGAAAATGCAAAAATTGTTGACATTTGAATTTTGAATGAATACATAAAAATTGTCAAGGTATCCGGTATCAGTCTAACATTTAAATCCGTCCAGAATAATATTTGAAAATAATAATAAACGATAAAACAGAAAAATGTAATGAAAACTATGGAATAACAGATTGTTCACAGCAACGTAATTAACAAACCACGTTGAATGACAAAAATTTGTTAATCTGCTGCATCTCGTAAGTAAATGACTATCTAGTGGACTAACCACGGCAAACATGACTTATTCATTTTTGTTTTGTGTTTGGTTCAGAAAGGAAAGTAAAAGTAAGTAAATCTGAATGCTGAAATAACCACCGTTTAAAATTTTACAGTTTAGCATCAAGAGCCTTCTTGACTTCAGCCTGGAACTCCCTTAACTTCATTGCCAGGGCCATATTTCCTTTAATCTTTAAGCGCCCTTGGAAGAAAGCTTTTTGAGCATTAAGTGTTCCAGCCATCAAATCCATTAAGTCTTGATCGGAAGTTGTCAAAGTCACATCAGCGTTTCCTAGAAAAATATTTTAATCTTTTTATTTATTTCTAGTTTTTCTGTATTGAGTGTATTTACTTAATATTTAACTATAACATCAACAACTATTATCTAAAAGTATTGTACCTTTCCCATTGAATTCCACTTTTCCATTTCCGTTCTTTACATCGACGATCCAGTGAACCTCTTTGCCATCAGGTCCAGTTACCTAACATTCATTAACAAAGTAATTTTAATTTTAAGCAAAAGACAAATGTGACAAACAAAGTACATATTATGTGGCTAGGTTCAGGCAGTTTAAATTCGGTGTAGATTTTTTATGAAATCTATATATAGTAACTAATAATCATTAACCTGGTTTCTATAATCTAGTTACCTTGAAGCAATAGATGCCGTTCACTTTCTTAACCAAGTTGGCACCATCTTCCTCCAAACGAGCTTGAAGCATGGCAAATGCCGGGGAGCATTTGTAATCATCATTGGCAATGACGGTCATGTTGTCTCTAAAATTTACAAATAAAATGCTCAAAACCGTTTCAACAATAAATGATAGCGGCTTGAAACTCATAGAAAAGGTGGATAATCAGAATCTGCTTTCTGAGTGCTACGCCAAAAAATATCAAGACAACTGCGATAAGATGTGTTTCAAAACTCTTCAAAAACTTTTACCTGAAAACTGGCAGTTTGATTTTCTAACGAAAATAACATTTAACTTAAAACGCACACCTCAAAACAGAGTAGAGTACACGTAGATGTTCATTTTATAATTTAATTGTATAAAGTTTCACAGTCGTTGAAATTAAAGAGAAGGAACACTTGGGTAGTTTGAGCAAAATGTAAGAATTCACATGGAATCTTATTCAATAGCTGAATAGCTGTCAAAATACACGGCTTGAATATCCCTGAGCATGAAGTGGGGCATTGGTAGAAGTTAGTGATACTATCCCAGTGAAATTGTTGGAGACCACCGTTTCTTTTGGTTTAGTATTTTATGTTTATAATTATTAATTTAATTCGCTTTTAAATTAACTTACTTTGTATTTGAGGTGCTACTTGTAACAGCAGAAGGAAATCCGAGTTGGTATAAAGCCACAACGACGGCACCACCGAGTCCTAAATTGTGTTGAAGTGCGAGTTTTGCTCCTGGAAAGAATTATCGGTAGTAGCATAGATGTAATTGGAAAATGTCTGAAATAATAAATGTCTAAAATGTTTCTTACCTGGAACTTGTCTTGGTCCTGCTTCACCACGGAGTTGCCAACAGAGTTCAGTACACTGTGCGAGTCCTTTAAAAAATGAAAACCATCACCAGTGAACAACCAAACTTAAATGTGGATGAATGTCGAATGAAACTTCGACCATGTTTACCTACACTTTATAATAGAGTTAAAAAATAAAAGTATGTAGATTGGCTCGGCTCGATTATGATTGGTAGATTGAAAGAGCAAAGTCAAAAGTAGTTCAAGTGATGTGAATGATAAGATTTGTGTTCTCATGAAACAAACAAGCAACGACTGATTAGGCGCACGCAAGCTCATCACCTCTTATTTCAATTGAAGTTATATTATATACTTAACTGGGATAACATACTACAGTTAAATTTTCTAGACTGTGAAATAGTTAAGAAGCATAGCAGCAAGTTTAATAACTCGAATTTATGATTAGGTAAAAGTGTATTAGTTTTATAATTCCGTAGTGGCCAAATGCATCAAAGATGAATTAAACAAGATGACTCATAACTGTCCCACCGAATCTTGACTAACCACGCCATATTCTTTCATCCTTATCGCATCAAATAAATACATTTTGGAGAATAATAAAACTATACATTTCAATTTACTGATACTTCTAGTTGGCAATTGGTATGTAATTAATAGTGACTGGGTCCCAGTCACTGGGATTTATATATAATGTATATGTATTCCTCAGTTCTGTTATCATTGACAGTTTTAGAGTTTAACCCCACCAAAAACTGCGTAAGAGTTGTCGGAGCACAACAATGATTCCCAAGACATTTTGGGCAAACGAATTGGAAAACAAACTGTTCAGCTCCGCCCATAAAGCTACGTTGGGAGTATGCTTATCAAAGAGATAACAGACTCAATTGCAATATTGCAAAAGTTATGAATAAACATTTTTTGTATCCATCACTTTTGTTAATACAGCTAAAGAACTGTTATTCACAATGTGATTTGTATGATTGGTGCTTGACTAGTCCAGATATTATTTGATCAAAAACTACGTACATATTTATTTGAATGTCCTTAAATATTCTGGACTGACCTTTGCCCTACCCCAAATAAAGACCATCAGGAGACCAAGCCTTGTTTTATCTTGATACTTGAATCAGTTCAAGTTAACATAATAAAATCATGATTGATAGTTGAACTCTAAACACAGGAAAAAGACACTACCAGAAAAATATGTATTCAAGAATTTTTTCCTAAACTGTATACAAACTGCTAATATCGACAATTTTATGTAGCAAAAAATTTCCCTGATACGAGACACGAGATTTGATTATAAACATGTCAATATGATGCAAGGTAAATCCCAATGTGACATGATAATAACAAGTTATGAGTCATCCCTCATAGTACTTGTAGAGGTACAAAGTTCAATTTCTAAAATAACTTATCGATACACGATTCAACTATGTAGCGTCTATAGTGGTAAGTGGTTAAATGGACAAAAAGTATGAAATCCAAAAATTACCTGTGGCACCCAATGGATGACCCTTGGAAATCAATCCTCCGGATGGGTTCACAACGTACTTTCCCCCGTACGTGTTGTCACCCTTGTCTATGAAAGCACCCGCTTGACCTTCCCCACACAATCCCAACGCTTCGTAGGTTATCAGCTCATTTGCGGAGAAACAATCGTGAAGTTCAACCACTTGAACATCGTTAATTGATTTGCCAGCTTTTTGAAGAACCTTTTCGGTGGCATTCTTGGTCATGTCATATCCCACAAGTTTGATGGCACTCTCTTCTTTGAATGTGGTGGGGAAATCAGTCGCCATTTCCATCCCCAAAATTTCAACCGCTGAGCCTTGCAAATTATGTAGCTTAACAAACTCTTCTGATGCGATGATTGCAGCTGCTGCGCCGTCCGAAGTTGGGCAACACTGAAGTTTAGTGAGGGGTTCATGAACGGGATTAGAGCTAAGAATTTCTTCAAGTGTCCTCTTCACTTGAAATTGTGAACTCCTATTTGTTAAAATTTAAAACCAATGATTACCAAACCATGACATTGGGATTTTTTCATAATGTGTCTTAATTTGTCAGACTTACGGGTTATTTATTCCATGAGTATGATTTTTTAAGGCCACTTTCGCAAAATGTTCTAACGTCGATCCATACTTTTTCATGTGCTCGGCACCGGCATTTCCGAAAAACTGGGCCGCTACAGGTGCCGGAGAAAATCCAGAAATGTTAACCATAGCCTCAACATGATCCATAAGGGGATTGGTGCGATTGGGGAAAGCAGAACCCAACGAGCCTTTCTCCATTTTTTCGAAGCCGAGGGCAAGTACACATTGTGCTTGGTTGCCAGACACAAGTTGTTTCGCCAAATAAAGTGCAGATGACCCAGTAGCGCAGTTATTGTTCACGTTGAAAATAGGAATGCCGGTGAGTCCAACTCCATAGAGTGCCTTTTGTCCGCAAGTTGAATCACCTAATATTATTTTCATGAAAATGTGTATTACATTACGCGTCGAACAAAGGGAAAATTAAGTATGGTCACTACATTTTTACACTACAATTGTTATTAATTTACCATAGACGTATCCAACACAGGCTTGCTCCACTTGTTGGTATGATAATTTTGCATCCGCCAGCGCCTTATTTACGGCTTCTTGAGCCATCTCGGGATAATCGGCAGAGGTGCCCGGCTTCGCAAACTAAAACAAGAGGTTATATTGAAAACTTTCTAAATTGATAGAGTAAATTTTAAAATGAGTATTTTTATCTCTTACTTTTGTCATTCCAACTCCCACAACATATACTCTGCGCATGATTCCGGCCATTGTTTAAAGTAATAGAACAGTCAATTTATGCAACGTGCAATAAGATTGGTTTTCTTGAGTTGTAAGATTTTGGGTTGTTGTAACTGTTGAATGAACTCGCAGAAAATCGTTCGATCAATTGTCAAAAACAGACTAAATGATGAAGACACAACACTGTCAATTATGTATGTGAAAGCCGTATGTAACAACAGGTGTCATAGGTTTATTAAAAAGGTTTGTTAGCAGCGACGTAAAAATCTTCCCACCGTTCTGTAGCTCCAAAGCGACTGTGGTTACTTCTTACATTGACATGAATACTATGGTAATTGGAGTTTAAAGTTGATTCATTTGGATTTGATCGTATCTTCTCTACACATTCATAATTTAGTTCAACTTTATATCGAAGATATCTGGTAATATGAAATTAAGCACGATAACAACATTATCTGGATGTCTATGACTAGGTTCGCTTTTACAGTCAAATTATGTTGCTGTGTAAAGCCCTCACTTTAGTACTTTAAATGCTGAGGAATCATTCACCTTCAAATAGTCAGGAGTAGGAGTGAAGCAGAAGCACGTTGTCATTGTCATTTAATTATTCTTGGATGATTTGCATGACGAATGAGTCAATATAAAGCAATAACATATAACGAAACGATACACTGTATTTTAGCCATTAACTAATCGTAATATGAAACTTCAAATAGTGGCAATCTATCCACAAAAATCATGTCACCAGAATCAGAATCGTTTGAATCAGAAATTCAAACGAGTTAAGATAGAGGAATGATATGCAAACGCTTTTAAAACGGTTATTTTCACAGGATTCTTTATTATTATACTAATGAAATGATACAAATCATTTCGATGCATTTGTCCGACTTATTAAATGAAAGTTGCACTGTTTCTTCGCAGTTGTATAGGAAGATTAGATCGGACTCATGTGAGCAAAAGTTTGTTTTTATTCCCCGATGACAGACTCAGCTGGAGGAGTGACGGCTGACGCCGTGTTGAGTT